>JAODAL010035544.1:0-42828 GCA_025379985.1 Phyllomedusa bahiana | reverse complement strand
CTTTTCCGAAAACTTGCCGGGGTTTGCTGTGGGAAGTGTCTGCCCGGCCCAGTGGTGGCTTTCGAGTGGGTTTTCGTGGGCGGGGTCCATCGTTCCCAGGAAAAACCGTTTTCCCAGGGAAAAATGTGGAACCCCTGCCCCTTTGTAAAGTGATCAGGGTGGATGGGCCCAGGTTTTCCCACATAACCCTTAGGCGTAGCTACATCAGCCATGATGCCTCACCAAACTGTGGAAATGAGTCTGGGTTCAAAAAAACCTCCCTCACCACTATTCTGATGCGCCCCCGCCTAATGCACACATTGCTCCCAGTTTTCCTTGCCCCCAACCATTTTTACCGGGGGACTGTATTGCCACCCCCCTCACACTTGTCATTGTGCCATCTATGCTCATGTGCTGTGCGTTGTGGTGCCGTGACATCCACACTCTGTCATTGGCCACCCATTGGGCCTCATGCTGTGGTGCTGGGCTGTGCCAGACCTACACACGTGTATTGTGCAACTCTGTGGGCCCACTCCCGTTTTGCCCCCCCAGAATGTATTGTGCCACTGTCTGACCTCATGCTGCTGCGTGGGCTGCTGTGACCTTCAATGTGTCATTTTGCCCCCTGTCTGACCTCATGCTGCTGCTGCCAACCTCCATCTCGTCATTGTGCCATCTGTGGCACTCCTTTTTTGCACTTCCAGAATGTCATTGTGCCCCTCTTGATCAGTGTGGGCTGCGCCTTACCCCCACACCTCTTAAATTTGTTTCCCTGAGCCCTAGCTTGTTTTTTTCCAGCTGTCGGCATGACTTTATCAGGTACATTCCCCTTCAGTTTTTGGTCAGTTTTGCCTCTTAAATGCCCAGGGTTTTTTTAGTGAAGGTTTTTAAGGCGGCGGCGTCATGTGCGTTTTCATACTAAAAACAAATTGTATGAAGACCAAACCCAAACACCCCCTGATATTTAAGCATGGCACAAAGTTTACGCACCCCGCGGCTCTGGCCAGCCTGGAAATAGCTGTTTTTTAACTTGATTCGTCCCGAAGTAATTCGGACCGAAATTAATTTTGTCGAATTTTTGACATTTTCTGGCCTTAAAAGATAGAACTTTAAAGGCCAGGAAAACCACATGTAAAACTACAATATAAATTTCAAGTACAATTAAGCTTTTCAAAGAAGTATACACACAACTCAAAGCTCCCAGGTCCCAATACAGAATCTGTAACATGGAGCTCCACAACCATTTACTGGTGTCTTCTAATGTGGCAGAGTGGTGACTGCTGCTTCAGCACTCCCTGTAGCAATGTCCCCTTATAAAAAAAATGTTGTGCATCAGTTGTTTTGTGCGTATTACTATTACTAGTATATACAAGCCCATATATCTATCCTTAACTTTAACCTAAGTGAAAACAAATGCACACAAACATGCTGTAAACCATGTGACCTAAACTTAAAGGTGTTGTCCACTTTACATTGTTTTTATTTATTTTTTTATGTCATAGGAAAACATAAAATTTTCTAATATACATGTATTAAAAATTCTGCTCCCATAACTATTTCATACCAATGAAATAAAAAAAAATGGTACAGCCCACATTCATGTCTATAGTAATGGCTCCCATGGAGTGACTGTATGGGTATGTTCACACGATGTACTCTATGAGAACTATGGATTACCGTAATTTCGGCGCGTATCTTGCCCATATTAGAGCGCAAATACGCAGTGAAATGCGGGCCGAAATTACCCCGTGTGAATATAGCTTATGGAGTAAACATGGTGTCAGTCATGTGACCTCCTGGCAGTCAGTTAGCAACAAGGGTCACATGACATCTATGGGGTAACTCAGTAGGAATATGGTGGAATAATTATTATTAATATGGTTATTATAGCAACTTCTTTACTGTGTGTAGTTACTTGGATATCTGCTGCCTCTCTAGGTGATGTCATGTTGTTAATAATGTTAACTGTAAAAAAAAAAAAGAAAGAAACAGCAGAAAGATGAGGCAGGAGAAAAATGTGCAGTGTCTTCTCCACCAACAATGACGGACATGACAACACTGCTGCAGGTAATAATAACAGAGACATTCTGCTCCTCAATAATCTTCTGTTACCTGGATACTATTTTGTCCATATGTTGAAGCCATTACTATGCACAGAAATGCAGGCTTTACCATTTTTTTCTAGATAGGGGCCTACTGCATACAGGATACAGGAGCAGAATTTTTAATACAGGTATGAGTTCCTACATTATACAAAATGAGTAAAGACATTATAAAGTGAACAACCCCTTTAAAACATATTTTCAAGCACCCTTGTTGCTCTATTAAATAATATTTGGCACCGCCACGTGTATAAGTCTGCGTAAAATAAATGTCTCCAAAAAGACTTCAAAAAGCCTGTTTATTTTCTCATTCCCTATGGTTTATTTTAGAGTGATGTTGCCAGTCTTCCATCTTGTCTGAAAATAGCAACAACGATGTATTTCATTAACAGTAAGATAAATGTTAGATTCTTTGCAAGAGATTAAATATCGTGTAATTGGAGATGCTTTTAAACCTCTGGCTCCGGATACAGGAATGCTGCAAATTTCATTAAAGAATGTATCCAGCATATATTTATAAACACAATTGGAATGAAAACATGAAATCACTTGACTCTGATAACCTCACTTAGATATAAATGATATGTACAAAATAAAACGGTTCAGCTAATTTACTTTTAATACTCTGTTATTATGTCGGAATCTTCACAATAACGCGGATTGAAAACTAAAGGAAACAGATGCTGCAAGCAGAATGAAAAGATGCAATTGTGATATGTTGCATATATAGTAGTATGTTAAGCATCTTTACTCATTTCCTTTAGCAATTCAACAAAATTTATTCTTTAAGATTATTATAACAATCTGGGTGTCCTTCACAGATGAATGTCAGGAGTTTGATTGACTTTTCAAGTTCAAGGAAAATATTCCACAATGCATGAAATCATTTAACCCTTCTTTTTTGAAGGCTCATTGCTTTCTGACTACATGCCGCTTCTGCTATACAAAGTAATATTCTAATTACATTTTCTTCAAGGAATGTATAATTAGAAATCATGCAATAAGTGTGCAGAGTAATTAAGTTACATTCTGTACTCAGTCAGTGACATCTCACAGGACAGGTGTTTGCCACTGGGTTTTTTTTTTTGTTTGTTTTATTTGTTTTTGCTTTTTATATATAACGTGTGATATGGTTGAAGTTCTAGTTCAAACTCAGTAAGATTGTTTTGATTATAAACATAATTTACATGTATTTAAAACACATCTCAAGTTTAGGATTATGTCTTTAAACATATATTAATTCATTGTTTTTAGCTTTTTTTATTATCTGAAATACACCCTTTGCAGCTTGCTTCGCAATGGTACAGTCACATTAAAGAGAGAGAGAGAGGGTGGGTGACATATACAGTCAAAGATACATAGACATGATAAACAGACTGAAAATCCAGAAAGACCTGAAGCTTATCATAAAGATAGACAGTACATAAAGAATCACAAACAGTAAACATTAGTATCATTCCCAACAAGACCGGGTACTGGGACTAGAAGCAGTTCTGGCACAAAACCTCCACCAGCCCTCATACAATATTCACCTCCGAATTTTGAATTGGTCAGGCACCTCACCACTTTCTAAAATAAACAACACCATCAACACAAGCAAAGTTAAAGTGGCGCATAAAAAAATATCACATGACAGTGAGTACAGCAGTGATCCAACACAGAAGCAAAGTAAACACTGACATCCAGGGATTCGCATGGAATATCTTTTCTGAAAGGAGTTGTTCTCTTTCCCTTTTCTTCTTCATCTGGTCCAGACTGCCGTAATGACTTTTTCCAGCCACAACTCATCTTGTCTTTCAGCACTTCTCTTCCTATGCTCTACCTCTGTACCAATACCCCATCCATAGCACGTCAATTAGTAATAATGAACCCCCTTGTGCCCCAAAGAGTAAAAGTGCCCCAGATACAGTAAAGACCCCAGTTAAGTATGTAGGTTGGTACATAGGCCCCCGATTATTTAGGTAGGTATATAGGCTCTTCAGTAGGTAGGAAGTTGGTAGGTAGGTATATAGGCCCACTTTGTAGGTAGGTAATTACAAAGGCCCCTCAGTAGGTAAGTAAGTAGGTAGGAATATTGGCCTACTCGGTAGATAAGTGGGTATATTGGCCCCCAGTAGATAGGTAGCTATATAGTCACCATAAGTAGGTAGCTAGGTATATAGGATCCCTCTGTAGGTAGGTAAGTATAACGTAAACCAAGTATATATGCCCCCCGGTAGATAGATGTATAGGACCCCAATAACAAAAATACTCACCACTTGCCCTGCTAAACAGCTCTCTCATTTGGCTTGTTTCCGGTGTGGGCAGCATGGCATACTCATGGCATGATGTAACTTTTGTTGTGATCACAGAAATAGTGCTTGAAATTCCAGATCTACCACCATTGCTGAACCATTTTCTCAATATAATTTTCATACAACCATCATGGGGATTCTACTGTACATGTGAACATTTTCTGCTATGTTAATGATAGACTACATTAGGATTGAAATAAATGCTGTGATGTCTTCCTGCAGTCATGTTTCTCCTTCTAGGCTTTACATATTATAGGATAGCAGTGGCTTATGGAAGCTACACTAGATCAGAAGAAGACATGAAAAAGATATAGGTTCTCAATGTAAAAGGAATGATGGTTCTGTTAAGTTGTACACAGGTTTTGCTCCAGTTGTCATATCCACAGAGTATCCATTCCAAAGAGTAGTTAGATACTTTATGGATGTTTTGGCCATATACATAAAGATTATTTCTAATGGTCTCAATGGTTTCACAATAAAAAATAATAACTATATATCTTTTCGATTAATATCATGTTTATGCTTCAAAAGATTTCTTGGTTGTAAGTGCTACAATTTACTTTATTATAGTTTAAAAATAACTGCTGGCAATACAAATACAAGTAGAAAAGTGCTCATATTATAGGAAATATTCATTTCTATGGGTCCTATTTCTAAAAAGCATCTCAATTGTAACAGTAAAAAATGTAACCTTCATCTAGGAAGACACTTGCCGTTGATGGTCAACAGTAGGCAGCTATGCTTAGTAATGAGGGACTGCACATTATTGCATAGACCCATCTATTTACCTACATCCCCCAAATCTTGTACGTAGGCAACCTATTCTGAAAGACTTAGGTCTTGTCCCCACAGCACCGGCTTGTGGCCGGTTTTTCAGACAGTTTGCGGTTTTGCAAACCGTCTGAAAAACCAGCCACAAACTTTTACATGGGGCTCTATGGAAAACCCGTGCGCAGCCCGTATTTGTTCTGTGCCGTGTAAATGGGTTCTAATTAGGAGGTTTACTTCTACACTGTTTTTTTGTGTTGCTTACAACTATATAAATACTAAAAGAAATAATGGGATTATTCCGATTGCCAGATTGGAAACGGGAAGGAATTTTTTCCCTAAATGAGGACAATTGGCTCCTGCCTCATTGGGGTTTTTTGCCTTCCTCTGGATCAACACTTTAGCATAGCAGGCTGAACTGGATGGACATCTTGTCTTTTTTCTGCCTTACAAACTATGTAACTATGTAACTATGTAATGAGAAATTTTATCAATGTGCCTGTAGATTTAAAGGGGTTGTCATCTTTAAAATGTCTTTACAATGTCTTTACGTGTGTTAATAATTCTGCCCTTGTACCTCTTCTATACCACTGCACTAGGTTCCTATCTAGAAAAAAAAATTGTATAGCCCACAATATTCTCTCCATAGTAATGGCTGCCATGGAGTAACTGTATGGCCAAAACAATCATATGACCAAAACACACACATTATGTGAACCCTGGTATCCAGGTACAGTTTGTTGCCAAAGTATTCATACCCCTTGAACTGTTCCTCATTTTTAAATATTCCAGCTTCAAACTTAAATGTAGTTTATTGATATTTTATGTGATAGAGCAACACAAAGTATTTGTGGAATGTAAAGAAGTTGATGCATGTGTTTCCAAATTTTTGCAAATTATAAAACTGAAAAGTGTGGAGTGCATATGTATTTAGCCCCCCTGAATCAATACTTTGTAGGATCACCTGTAGCTGCAATGACAGCTGCAGTGTGTTGGGGAATGTCTCTACCAGATTGGCACATCTACAGTATTTGCAAAATAGCTCTAGCTCAGTCAGATTGGTTGGCAAACATTGTGAACAGCAATTTTCAAGACCTGTCACAGATTCTCCATGAGATTTAGGTCTGAACTTTGACTGGACCATTCTAACACTTGAATATGCTTTCAGTGAAACCATTCAGTTGTAGCTTTGACTGTATGTTTAAGGTCGTTGTCCTGTTAAAAGGTGAACTTATGCCCTAGTTTCAAGTACATTGTATTAAAGTGTCACATTTTCAGTGTTGTCCCAGAAAAAGATATAATACAATATTTACAAAAATGTGAGGGGTTTACTCTCTTTTGTGAGATACTGCATGGGGGACATGTATGAAAACTGTCTCTGTCTAAGACTTTCTTTGTTGCCCATAGCAACCAATCAGAGCGCCCATTTCATGTTTTCAGAGCTATATATGAAATTAAAGGGGAACTCTGATTGGTTGCTATGGGCAACAAAGAAAGTCTTAACCCAAGACAGTTTTCATACATGTGGCTTAAGGATAACCAAGTCAATGATTTGGAGTGGCCATCAGAAAAACCTGATCTCAATTAGAGATGGGCGAATTGATTCTAACGAAGTGGAATTCATTTAGAATTTCAGGAAAACTTCGGTTCTGAACGAAGTCGAAGTTTGGGGTACTTCGCGGGAACGACATGACATGTGCAGAGATGAAGCCAATCAGAGACCGGCGGTATTCTGTGATGTCACCGCACTATATAAGTCCGGGCGCGACGCTGGGAGCTCATACCGCTCTCACTGTACTGAGTAGGGAAGGTGCTGCCGCGGCTGCTTATGATAGCTGATACTAAAGAACTCATTTTTATACAGCGATTTTTGGGGGGTGTCTCAGCTTGTCTCAGAGACTGCTTCTCTTACGTGCTAATTCGGATTTTGTGGGGTATTGGAACTGAAGTCCAGTGTGCGTCCAATGCAGCTGCATATACATTTGTTCCTGTTGTATTCATTTAAAGAAACAGCGTTTTTACAATCCAAATACCACTTAATTTTTGGTTGCTCATTTCTTTTGCGCAATTTACATCCAGGGGTTAATTAAGCGTTGTTCTGCTGTTGTGGTCACTAAAAGAAACGTTCTTTTTCACCACCAAAAAAGACATTTTGCCTGTAGCATAATTCAAGACCGAAGGTTAATTACAAGTTTTTCTCTTTTTGTGTACCATAAAATACACGCCATTGTAACACGCTACAAAGCTGGTAGTTTTTTGGTTGCTCGTTTCTTTTGCACAATTTACATCCAGGGGTTAATTAAGCGTTGTTCTGCTGTTGTGGTCACTAAAAGAAACGTTCTTTTTCACCGCCAAAAAAGACATTTTGCCTGTAGCATAATTCACAACCAAAGGTTAATTACAAGTTTTTCTGTTGTTGTGTACCGTAAAATACACGCCATTTTAACACGCTACAAAGCTGGTAATTTTTGGTTGCTCATTTCTTTTGCGCAATTTAGATCCAGGGGTTAATTAAGCGTTGTTCTGCTGTTGTGGTCACTAAAAGAAACGTTCTTTTTCACCGCCAAATAAGACATTTTGCCTGTAGCATAATTCATAACCGAAGGTTAATTAAGCCTGTTTGTGCTTTTATATTCAGTAAAATACACAGTGTTTTTAAAAGGCACATAAAAGTCATTTTTTCCTGCCCATTTGTGGAGAGCAATTTATATCCACGGGTTACCCAAGCTTCTTAGTGGGTTCATTTGGAGTCAAATACAGGGTGTGTATTTATCATATACAGATATCTTCATCAAACAGTGTCTGTACATTTTAGAACAAACAGTATGTCAGACAGAGAGGTGGCAGGCTCTTCACCTGCGAGTGGCAGTGGCACAAACATTCCTGGAGCAGGCCCAGGTCGCAGCACAGCAATGGAACGTCGCAGCCGGGGTCACTCGGTGAGGCCACAACTGCCGCTGTCATCTAGCGGCCGTATGTTGATCAGCAACCCAATGGTTCTTGATTAGTTGACTAGGTCATCCACTTCCTCCCAGATGACATCTGACAACCCCAGCCAAGAGTCGGTTCGGAACCCTTAGTTGGCATGACCCAGGAGCGGGTCAGCGGCCCTCACCTGTCCTTAACCCGCCTCTGTCCCATCCGGTTCCCTCAGCCAGAGATCTACTATGTGGTCTGGGCTCAGCACCACTATATAGCGAGGATGAACAATTTGAGGAGGGCAGTCAGCAGCTACTTGGCAGCGAAGAAATGGGGCCAATATCCCCTGCTTCTTGCAGTAGGTGGCATGGGAGGTCATGTTGTGAGGGGTCAGCCTCTGCATACCAAGACCGGTGATGAGGACAGCAGTGACGATGAAACACAAATCGATGATGATGTAGCCGACCACACTTGGGAGCCAGGTGAAGCAAGGGCTTCATCATCGTCAGGAGAAGAGGGCGTCAGCTTGCGTGTCAGGCAGCGGTGCAGGGAGCAAGTGGGTTGTGTGGCCGTGAGTCAGCAGGGGAGCAGCAGTGTGAGGTCGGGAGCCAAGCAGCCACGGGGTAGAAACCCCGCTTTGCAGGTCCAAGAAAGTAGCGGCACAGGGGCTCAGTGAGGCAGCGGCGGCAGTAGTCACTCAGTGCGGAGCGTTGGCGGTAAAATCCAATACTCGGCGGAGTGGCAGTTCTTTTCTAAGACACCGGAGGAGCCGAATATGGGTATATGTAGAATCTGTGGGCAGAAAGTGAAGTGTGGCCAGGGAGCTAACGTTGGCACCACGGCCCTGCGTCAACACACGCAGCATCACCATCCGGTGCTCTGGGAGAAACGTGGCTCAGATGTGGTGGTCCATCCTGCCGCCGCAGCAACAGCAGCAGCAGCGCCCAGTGGCACGCATGCCATTGCAGCCAGTCAAGGCTCCACCACCTCGGCAGAAAGGAGCTTTTTCTCTTTGCCATCATCTCCCGGTCCAGATGCTCCTGCTCCTCACTACTCATGGCGTCAGCAGTCATTCTGCGAGACGATTGCAACGAGACAACAGTATGCGTCCAACCATCCTAAGGTGCAGAAGCTGACTGTGCTCCTGTCCAAGTTGTTGGTACTGCAGTCCCTCCCTTTCCAAATGGTGGACTCTGCACCGTTCAGAGAACTAATGTCTTGTGCCGAGCCGAGATGGAGAGTTCCAAGCCATAATTTCTTTTCCAAAAAGGCAGTACCAGCACTTCATAAATATGTAGAACAGAAGGTGGGCCAGTCCTTGAGCTTATCGGTTTGTTCCAAGGTGCACGGCAGCGCGGACATCTGGAGCTGTAACTACGGTCAGGGCCAGTACATGTCCTTTACGGCCCACTGGGTGAATGTGCTTCCTGCCCAGGCACACCAACAACTTGGACACCAGACGCCACTTTCTCCTCCACGTTGTCATACTGTGGCTCCTGCGCCAATGTCCGCCTCCTCCACCACCACCATCTCAGTCTCCACAAGTACTGCTCCATCATACCACATGTGTAAGGCACAGCGGTGTCACGCAGTTCTACACCTGGCTTGCCTCGGCGAACGAAGTCACACAGGGGAGGAACTGCTCTGCGACATGCAGCAAGAAATCGATGAGAGGCTTTCTGCGCGCAAACTGCAAATCAGAACCATGGTGACGGACAATGGGAGTGACATGGTGTTCGCGCTGCACCAAGGAGGGATGGTCCATGCGCCCTGCATGGCGCACATGTTCAATCTGGTTGTGAAAAGGTTCCTGAAGTCTTCCACCGATCTTCAGAAGATTCTGAAAATGGCCAGGAAACTGTGCATGCACTTCATCCATTCCTACAAAGCCAGGAACACCCTCCTCGAGTTGCAGCGGCAGAACGGCCTCCCCCAACACACTCTGATATGCGATGTTTCCACCCATTGGAATTCCAGCCTGCACATGTTGGACCGACTGTATGAACAGAGAAAGGCCATTAACGATTTTTTGATGATCCAGGCGGACAGGAGTACTCCCCTGTATAACTTTGATGTCAGCCAGTGGCAGCTCATGCGTGACACCTGCCGTTTGTTGAGGCCATTCGAGAGGAGGCCACGTTATTTGTCAGTCGCCAGGACTACGGGATGAATAACGTCATTCCACTGCTTCATGTCCTGGAACAGATGCTGAAAAATCTGTCTGGGCAGGGGACTGGAGACGTGGCGACCACATCTCGCGGCCACATGAGTCCGGTGGGGACTGAAATGGAGGAGGAGGAGGAGGACATTGGAGCAGAAGCATTGTCTGGTGAAATGAGTGGATTTTCTACCCAGGTGACAGGAGAGAAGGAGCAGGAGTAGCTGGAGGAGGTAGATGGAGATGAGGAAGACGAGGCAGATGACCCGCAAGCACCGTGCCAGTATACAGTGGAGATGGAGGCAGGGAGTCCCTCGGAGTCACTTGAGCAGATGGCCCGCAGCAAGCTGATTTGCCTGGCTAGTGACAGCCGAATAGTCACCATCCGGCAGAGGGATGACTTCTGGCTCTCCACCCTATTGGACCCTCGCTACCGGTCCAAAATGGGAGCCTTTTTCCCAGCTGCTGAGAGGGAGGACAAACTCAAATACTATAGGGAAATCCTCCGTAGTCAGTTGGCCGCTGCCTATGTGAGGCATCGTCCCTCCTCTGACAGGTCTGACCAGGGGGTTCTTCAGCACTCACGTACTACTGCCGTGGCTGCTGGGGGAAGGTGGTGGGGTAGGAGCAGTACCAGCTTCATCAGCAGCAACCTAAGTCTGGAGTCACTGATGAGCAGCTTCCTTCACCCGCCTAGTGAGGGCAGTCGCCAGCAGCAGCAGCAGTCCCTGAACCAACAGGTGGTGGCCTACTTGGACAACACTCTGCCACCCCAGGTAGAAGATCCACTGGACTACTGGGCAGCCAAACTGGATGTGTGACCGCAACTTGCCGAGTTTGCAGTGGAGAAGCTGTCCTGCCCAGCGAGTAGTGTGGCATGGGAGCGGGTGTTCAGTGTGGTGGGGGCCATCGTTACCCCAAGGAGAACCCGCTTGTCGACGGGAAATGTGGAACGACTGACCTTTGTCAAGATGCATCAGGCGTGGATCGGCCAGGATTTCCACGCACCAATGCCTTAGGCGTCAGACTACATCAGCCATGACGCCTCACCCAAACTGTGAGAAATGAGTCTGGGTTTAAACTACCTGCCTCAGCCACTATTCTGATGCCGCCACTCGCCTAATGCCACACATCTGCTGCCAGTTTCTCCATCTACCTACTACCATCTTTACCAGGGACTGGTATTGCCACCCAACTCCACACTCTGTCATTGTGCCACTCTATGACCTCATGCTGCGGCTGCTGTGGCTGCTGCCGTGCCCTCCACACTGTGTCATTGTGCCACTATGTGGCCTACTCCTCTTTTTGCCACCTCCAGAATGTCATTGTGCCACGGGCTGACTTCATGCTGCTGCTGTGGCTGCGGCCGTGACCTCCCCACTCTGTCATTGTGCCACTCTATGACCTCATGCTGCTGCTGCCATCACCTCCGCGCTCGGTCAGTGTGCCACTCTGTGGCCTACTACTGTTTTGCCACCTTCCGAATGTCCGTGTGCCACTCTCTGACCTCATGCTGCTGCTTTGTCTGCTGCCGTGACCTCCACACTGTGTCATTGTGCCACTCTGTGGCCTACTCCTCTTTTTGCCACCTCCAGAATGTTATTGTGCCACTCTCTGACCTCATGCTGCTGTGGCTGCTGCCGTCACCTCCACACTCTGTCACTGATGTTGCCACCTGAGCTCTCAGCTTTTTTTTTCCAGCTTTCGCTGCCATGACTTTATCAGGCTACATTCCCGCTTCAGTTTTTTTGGTCAGTTTTGCCCTCTTAAGTGCCCAGGGAATTTTATAGTGAAGCGATTCTAAGAGCGGCGGCAGTCATATGCGTGTCATACTAAAACACAACATTGTATGAAGACCAAACCAAGCTCCCTCTGCATATTTAAGCATGGCACAATGTTCTACAGCACCCTGCAGGTTCTGTGCAGCCTGGAAAAAGCTGTTTTTTAACGCGATTCGTCCCAAAGTAATTCGGACCGAAACTAATTTTGTAGGGAAATTCGGCGAAGTCACCGAATCGAATTTTTGAGAACTTCGCCCATCTATAATCTCAATGCAATTCAAAATTTAAGGGCAAAGCTGTAAAAGCAGGTGCGAGCAAGGCAACCCACAAACATGGTTCAGTTACACTAGTTCTGTCAGGAGGAATGGGCCAGAATTCCTACCAACTATTGTGAGAAGCTTATGGAAGGATAGCCAAAATATTTGACCCAAGTCATACAGTTGAAGGGCAATTCTACCAAATACTAATGAATGTATGTAATTCTAATGTAATGTATACTAATGTATGTAAACTTTTGACTTTGTAGAAAGTAATAAAAATGCCCTGAAAAATTATCTCTCTCCTTATTCTGGCATTTGGCAAATATAAATACATACATACCTAGTAGCCCATAGTGAGCCTAATTTATAGAGAAAAAGAACCAGACAACCTCTTCAAGGTCTAAGGAGCTGATGGAGACAGCCAAGCAGTAAGGCATTCATACTATTATCACCTATATTCAGTAGACTCAGATTGGCAAACTAGGAAGTCAATAAGACTTTTGGTGGGCCCCAATCTCCATGTCAAATTTCCACATCGAAGGCAAGTAGCTAGATGTCAGTTCATCTTTCCACTTGCCTTCACTCTCTGAGCACCGCAGCGGTAGGCCCATATCCTTCCTCACTGGTCTCTGTCTCCTTATGACACTTAGGAAGACATGTATGAAAGAGTTTTTCACCCTTTTCTGGTGTAAAATGCGGCAAAAGTAAGCGGGCTCTGATTTATGATGCGCCAAACGAACGTGTTAGGTGCATTGTTCACAAGACTCAACACTTTTTCATGCGCCTAATATGGGGGGGCGTTCTGGGGGCATGGTGTACCACATTCGTAATATTAGACATATATATGAATGCAGGTCAGCAAAACTAGGCGCATTACTGCTTTTCATGTGGTCTGCCAGAGTAGTCAAACTGGAGCTAGATTTCCTGTTAGGGCAAAAAAATTCCATTATTTCTCAACTTACACAGTATAATAGTAAAAGTATAATAATAAAAAGTAATTTACGATAATTATCAGACTATATAGAATTAAATTATTTGCATTTAATAAAAAATTGTATCATGTAAAATTAATATAAGAATATATAATATCCCAAATATATAAAATATCTCCTATAAAATGTATTTAAAATGAATAAAATCTAAAACTAATTTTACATTAAATAACCCACTGATGTTGTTGTTCAGATTTTTACATTTTTAACTTTTTTCTACAATAAATTTTAAATTTATTTTTGCTGCTTTCACCCATTATTCTACATACGGCAGGAGCCAGCACACGACTGTGGTCCACCAAGCAAGATCATTACCATAATTTCTGTTCACTAACATGCTATTTTAATTACTTTTCTTTTAATGCGCTAAACATATAAGCGAGGCGCGATGAACTTTAGACACCATTTATAATCACACAAAAAATACTTTCATACATTCAGGCGCATTATACACTGAAAACAAGATGTGATAATTCCCTTTGAAGCGCCTTCCTTCATACATGACTCCCTTACAGTATTGGCAGACACCGAATGAAACGTGGCTTGCTGTATCCTGCCTCCGAAGTGCCACATCTGCATGTGAGCAGTGTTGCGGCAGTAAAAATTAGCAGTAAAAATTAGGTAGGTGCTAGTTGCCTGTCTCCACCATCCCTGTGATTGTGCCACCAAAGCAGTTAGGGCTTGTTCACACAGAGTTTTGCCTCCGTATTAACATACGCTTTGTAGATGCGTCTCGGGAACCGACAGGACGGACCCAGAGATGCATCTAACAATTAGCAGTGAGTTTATCACTGCCAGCAACGAGGAACACGCAGTGGTGTTCACATGAGAGATCGCCGCTGTGTGTTTGCCCTGCGCCTGTTAATACGGAGGCAAAACTCCATGTGAACAAGCCCTAAGAAGGCGAAGCCTGGATAATGCCACTCAGTGTTGGACTGAGGAGCCTTGGAACCAACAGTATGAATTGATCTTTCGGTCACAACAGCTACTGTACATGAAAATATTACCTTTGAACTTTTGCGCCTCTCAGATATAAATGCGTGCATTCTACCTCATAATACAGTGTGCAAAACAGCACTGTATTGTGTAGTACACAATACCAAGTGAGTAATATAGCTGTCTGTCTCACACGTGTCTGCCTCACACATCATTCTAAATGTCTTACACAGCTGTCTGACTCATACATGTGTTTGTCTCACTCATCTGTCTGTCATCAGGTCACTATCACGTGACAGTGAATTCAGCACTGATCCAACACATAAGTAAAGTAACCCATGACATCCAGGAACTGACAGGAGATGTCTTATCTGATGAATCATTCTCTCCTTTGATGAGTCATTCTCTTCTCTCATGAGTCGTTTTTTTCCCCTTTTCTTCTTCATCCACTCTAGACCAGCATGACAACTTCTCCCAGACACAACTCGTCCCTTCAGAATTTTCAAAACATCTTCTCACTTTTCCAGCACGTCCCTACCAATTCCTAACTCTAGTATGGGCAACCCCCATTAAGTAAGTAGGTAATAATGTTGCCCGCCACTAAGTAGGTAGATAGATAGACCAAGGCAAATAGGCCCGCTGTAGGTAGATATAGCAGCCTCCTGTAGGTAGATAGGTACATATGCCCCCTGTAGGTAGGTATATATGCCCCCCTTAGGGAGATAGGTAGGTATATATGTCCCCTGTAGGTATATATACAGCCCACTTTGGGTAGATAGATATTTAGTCCTCTGTAAATAGGTAGGGGTATATGCCCTTTGTAGGTAGATAGGTATATTGCCCTATGTAGGTATACAGTCCCCTGTAGGTAAATACAGCCCCTTTATATATACAGCCCCATAGATGTATAAATGCCCCCTGTAGTTTGATATGGCCCTTTCTAACTGATTACAAAAAAATAATAAAAACATACTCACTTCACCCCGTTCCCCTTTTGAGAAACTTGCTCTGGGAACCAATATACCGAGGCCCGAAACCTACAGGCTTTCAGCCTAGGAGATATAGCGGAGACGTCATGACATCCTTGTATCATGCCTCCAGTGTCACTTTTCCTTCATGTAAAAAAAAAAAACTAATACAAAAATGACACAAAAACAAACCCTAACATATCACGGAAAAAAAGGTGTTATGATGTTCAGAACTGTTGACAAATTCTGTTTACATGAGAACTCATTAAGTACAGTATAGTGTCAGGGGGCTGCTGATAAATCTTTGGCTTTGTGTACTTTTTTTGATTCTATGGTAACAAATGTTACATCACATGAAAGCATTATAGGCGACATGTCCCATTAGGGCTGCGCCATTCTTTTGGTGTATTTTGCACCAAAAAACTGTTGACGCTGTTTTCTCTATATAAACCATCTGTCGTACACCAAAGCTTGGCGCATTTGACACTTTTGAATTCGCCTTAAGTAGGCGCATCAAATATGTTAGCAATAATATGCTATGCACCTCTTTTTTGGTATACACCTAAATTAGGCACATTAAATATTCTATACAAGGCATACCACAAGCCAGATTTTTGACAGGTTTATTTATCCAGGCGCATTATACACTTATTTAATGCGCCTTAAAACTGGCGTCGAAGCACCTCTTTTCTGACATGTAGTCCTATGTGTCTAATACATTTTTTCAAAATTTTGTGTTTGTAGCTTATGGCAACAGTGATCTGGGCACGCGGGAAAACAAAATGGCGGAGTCTAAGGCGATATACACAGCAAATGAGTGCAGAGGAATGATAAAATTCTTGTTTCTGCAAGGAAAGTCTGCAAAGGATATTCATGGTGATATGTCTTAGACATTGGGAGATCAATGCCCTTCATATTCTACAGTTAAGAACTGGGTTGCTAAATTTAAAACGGGCTACTTCAGCAACAATGATGAGGAACGTCCTGGACAACCGAGAGTGGTTGTTGTTCCGGAGATCGTCGATGCTGAGCACAACCTTATACTGGAGAATCGGCGAATTTCAGCTAAAGGAATAGCAGACATCATGGGGATTTCACATGAACATGTTTGTGTCATTATCCATGGACATTTGAAACTTATCATGAAACTTGAAGAAGCTATCTGCAAAGTGGGTCCCCAAATGTTTGACAACAGATCAGAAAAGGATGCGAGTGAAAACTTCCCAGTCCATTTATCAGTGTTTCCAGACTGATAAGAACTTCCTGGATGGACTGGTCAATATGGATGAGACCTGGATTTGTTTGTATGACCCTGAAACCAAGAAGCAGTCATAAGTGATTCTCCTCATCCAAAGAAGTTCAGGGTGCAAAAATTAGCCACTAAGGTGATGGCGTCTGTATTCTGGGATAAGGAAGGCATGCTGCTAGTGGACTACCTTCAAAATGGTTCCACCATCAATGCAAGACATTACATTGAACTTCTGGACCAATTGAAGACAGCCATGAAGGCCAAAATTCGCGGCAGCTGTCCAAAGGAATCTTGTTCTTGCAAGACAATGTCTCCGCTCACACTGCACAAGTGACCACAACAAAACTGGTGGAGCAAGGCTTAATCACCACCTTAATCACCACATCTAACTCCCTCTGACTATCATCTGTTTCCAAACCTGAAGAAACACCTCAAGGATACCAAATTTCACACCATTTCTGATTCCATGGCTGCTATGGATGACTGGTTTGAGGCACAACCGAAATCCTTCTTTTTGCAAGGCTTACAGAACTTGGAATACCGATGTAAGAAGGGTGTTGACATCAGTGGAGAGTATGTAGAATAAAAGTAAAGTTTCAAATTCCTATCTCGTTTCTTTCTGGGTAAAGCCAAAGACTTATCACCAGCCCCTCGTAGTGCACAATACAGTTCTGTTTTACACAGATTTTTGTGCATGAGGCCTCAAAATTAAAAGGCAATAATTTTATGTACAGCAGCTGTATGGTGGTCCCCCCAAATCAACTCCCCTGTTAGGCCTTAGCCACCCCAGTCTGACACTGATACTGTGCATAGGTGATAAGTATTTTTGAGAATTTTATTATGTATTACTGATGATAGAATTTTTTTGGCTATCCTTTTCCAACATCCACTTGACTTTGATTTTTTTCAAATGGGTGACATAGATTGTAAGCTACCTTGAGCAGGGCCTTTATGCCTACATTTGATTTGTTAATATGTTTGTTACATTGTAATGTCTTATTTTTACTGTGCATTGTTTATTGCTGTAAAGCATATTGGCACCATATAAATAAAAATTTGGATAATTATTACTTTTTAGTATTATAGGTTTTCAGTTGGACTTCTGTCATATTGTTAGTGTATCAGGTTGTTTTTGTCTGTTTCTCTCAGGAAGCTTTTCTTCATCAAGAGAGAAAAATGAAGACTGTCACATCTTTCTGTCTTGACAGCAGGGCCGTTCCTATGGGCAGGCGGGGCGGGCAATGGCCCGGGGCGCCGAGGCTTCACTTACCCAAGGGGGGCGCCGCCTGCCTCGCCCGCCTGGATGATCTCCCCTGGAGGATCGCCCCTGACTCTGTGCGACTGTTTGCTTACAGTCGCGCAGAGCCAGCAGCTGCTGGTGCAGGGAGGAGGCGGGACGGATCTTTCCCGTCCTGCCTCCTCCCCTGTATCAGCGTCGCAGGGGGCGCACGGATTTCACCACGACCCCTGCGACGCTCGATCTCCTCGGCTGCCAGCTCTGCCACTGAGGAGATCTCTAGGAGCTGTGTGACAGTGTAAGCAGGGTGATGATGTCACGCTGCTTACACCACTCAGCAGCTCCGGACCGGGACGTGCGGACCGAGGTGAGTACTTTTTTTGTTATTTTATAATTACTGGGACATTTACTGGCTACAATGGGGGCATCACTGGCTACAATGAGGGCAGTCTGGCTACAGGGGGGCATCTACTGGCTACAGGGGGGGCATCACTGGCTACAAGGGGGGCATCACTGGCTACAGGGGGCATCTAATGGCTACGAGGGGCATCACCGGCTACAGGGGCATCACTGGCTACAGGGGGCATCACTGGCTACAGGGGGCATCACTGGCTACAAGAGGGTCATCACTGGCTACAAGAGAGGCATCACTGGCTACAGGGGGCATCACTGGCTACAAGGGGGGCATCACTGGCTACGGGGGGCATCACTGGCTACAGAGGGGCATTACTGGCTACAAGGGGGCATCACTGGCTACAGAGGGGGCATCACTGGCTACAAGGGGGGCATCACTGGCTACAGGGGCATCACTGGCTACAGGGGGGCATCACTGGCTACAAGGGGGGCATCACTGGCTACAAGGGGGCATCCCTGGCTACAAGAGTGGCATCACGGGTTACAGGGGGCATCACTGGCTACAGGGGGCATCACTGGCTACAAGGGGGCATCACTGGATCGCTGGCTACAGGGGGCATCAATGGCTACAAGGGGGGCATCACTGGCTACAGAGGGCATCACTGGCTACAGTGGGTCATCTACTGGCTACAGAGGGGCATCACTGGCTACAGGCAGCATCATTGGCTACAGGGGGCATCTACTGGCTACCAAGGGGCATCACTGGCTATAGGGACATCACTGGCCACAGGGGGCATCACTGGCTACAAGGGCGTCTACTGGCCACAGAGGGCATCTACTGGCCACAGGGGGCATCTACTGGCCACAGGGGCATCACCTCGCTACAGGGGGGCATCACCTGGCTACGGGGGGCATCAATGGCTACAGGGGGGCATCACTGGCTAAAGGGGGCAACACTGGCTACAAGGGGGCATCACTGGCTACAGGGCCATCACTGGCTACAGGAGGCATCACTGGCTACAAGGGGGGGCATCCCTGGCTACAAGGGGGGCATCACTGGCTACAGGGGGCATCACTGGCTACAAGGGGGGCATCACTGGATCACTGGCTACAGGGGGCATCATTGGCTACAAGGGGGGCATCACTGGCTACAGGGGCATCACTGGCTACATGGGGCATCTACTGGCTACAGGGGCATCACTGGCTACAGGGGGCATCACTGGCTACAGGGGAGCATCACTGGCTATAGCGGGCATCTACTGGCTACAGGGGGCATCGCTGGCTACAGGGGAGCATCTACTGGCTAAAGGGGGCATCACTGGCTACAGGGGCATCTACTGGCTACAGGGGGCATCACTGGCTACAGGGGCAATCACTGGCTACAGAGGGCATCTACTGGCCACAGGGGGCATCTACTGGCCACAGGGGCATATCTGGGCTACAGGGGGCATCACTGGCTACAGGGTGGGCAGCATTGGCTACAGGGGGGAATCAACTGGCTACAGGGGGCTACTACCTGGCTATAGGGGGCTACTACGTGGCTACAGGGGGCATATTACATGGCTACCATATGAGGTGCTATAGATGGGGCGTTTGTATAGCGATAGGAATTGGTAGAGAAGTGCTGATAAATTGAGGAGTCTTAAGATATTTGTTTTGTATATTTTACAGTGAAGAGTCGGGAGTAGTCGTCATGGCGTCTGGGATAGATGGAGAAGAAGAAGAAGAGAAAGAGACCAACTCTTCAGAGACGTCTCCTGTGAGTCACTAGATATAACGTTACTGTAATCAATTATATGTCTGCAGAGCCTGTGTACAGCGGGTATCCATCATTGACATCCCCATCTTGTTTGTACTTGCATATAATTGTTTGTACAGATGAACGAGGCACCGTCAGGTACCTGGAAACTGCACCAAAGGATGATCCAGACTTGTGGAAGTCCACAATTCTCTTTCTTGTATATCTTGACTGATTTCTTTAGACTTCCCCGTGATGTTACAGACAGAAGCAGTGTGTTACTGGTGTGCTTTAAAATACATCCACAGGTGTGTCTCTAATTTACTCTGACTTTGCAGAAAGTAATAAAAATGTCTTAAAAAATTCTCTCTCATAATTCTGGAATTTGGCAAATATAAATAATTTTGGAAATCCTAATTGACCTAAAACAGGTAATATATACATGTACTGTATATATGTATTAACAAGCTCTGACTGGCACACAGGGAAATAGGGAAAACCTCTAAGCATGACAGACCTGGAGATGTTTTTTTAACTGCATATGCATCCTCGGGAGAGGCAGACGGGCAAAGAAAGAGAGGCAAAAAGCAAGAGGCATGAAATAAACTTCCCGTGTGGGCATTTGTCATCCCAGTCCAACACTGTACACTACTCACAAAGAGTTAGGAATATTTGACTTTTGGTTGGAATTTCAGGATGAACATAATTTCTTGAATTAATTTCTAAATTAACTAAATAAGACCATCTCTTAACTTTAGAATGCACATGTCCAACTGTTCAGTATTTCAGTACTTTTTGCACAACTTGCTGATTTCTAACAAGTAACCTACTGGAAAATTTGCACCAGGGGCCACATTTATGAACCTGTTTAGGTCTAAAACTCACTTTTTTCCCCTAGGTCACTATGGACAAAAGAGTGAGTTTTAGACCTAAACAGTTTCATACATGTGGCCCCAGGTGTTTCATCCCTGAATCACCCAAAAAGTTCAGGAAATCAACATGAATTCTGATTTAAACAGTCCTCCTCATCATGTCTTCACATTTTGACATCATGAGACCAAGGCAACACCTTATAACTGATCAACAGTACCTCGCCATAGCAAGGCCTTAAGCAGGATGCTCTCAGATGGAAGTGGCCACTGAGCTTAGAGTGTCACAGAGTGTCATCAGCAGTTTACAACAGAGCTACAGAGAGACTGGAAGACTTACAGAAAAGCAAAGAAGTGGTTGTCCTTTGACTACATCAGACACATGGGGACAGCTTCATTGTAACAATGTTCTGCGGAAGCGGATGATGAATGCTGCAGCACCTTTAAGGGAGGTGAGAAGCAACCAAGTGTCACATCAGACCATTCACAACCCATGGGATACCTTTGAAATATGGCCATAATGTGGTGTGTGTGTATAGGGCCTTATATGTGTGATCTTACTTAAAGTGGTTTTGCCACGATGTAATGTTGAAGTGGGATCCACCAAAATAGGTATTTAATCACTTTTCTTAATATATGTGATTACAAAAAGTGAAGCCTCTGAGAGCTACAGCTTTCTTTCCATGCCCTTAGTTACCTGACAGTTTAAATTAGACACGACCAGGAGCTGATCTGGCCAGGCTTGCGCTGTCTGCACTTTGTATCTGATGACAGGGAACATGAAGGAGCTAGCAAGGGACTGTGGAAAAATATCCTGTCTTTTGTATAGAGAAAATATCCTGTCTAAAGAATTCACTGGTTCTAATGTAATTAATTGTGTAAACATTGTAGATGCTCCCTGCCACTGTGTCTCTACTCAGACCCCCTCCATATCCCCCCTGACTCAGCATGCTGAGTTAATTTTGTCTCCTGATCAGATAATAGGTAAGGAACTGACTTCTTGCAAAACCCCTTTAAGTGAAGTAAATAAGGAACATCTTTCTCAATTACCTATAGGGGTAAGTAAGCAATGTTTTTCATTGCAAGGCAAACTGACCTATGCTATTCAAGAGATAAATCAAGGTTTTTAAGTATTGTAGTGGAAGTAACAGAAAATTACCTAGTTCAGCTATAAAAAAAAACATCAACATGCAAATAATATGTGGAGATTTTCTTAATTTGTTCTTGCCTTACTAATTTATCTACCGCCTAAATTTTTAACTCGGTTTCAGCAAGCTTGTTATTTGTATGCTGAAAATAATTTTCCAATATACTTTCTGTGTTTAGTACTCACACTCAAACCTACTGTTAACCACTATAGAGGTTCAGGAGTGGACAAGTTCACTTGTACACATGTATGTGCTGCAGACTCTCTACCAAAAACAATGGCCCAAGGATTCTACATTTTTGAGAGGCAAAAAGTAGCACTTATTATTTGGCAATGTGGCTTCTTTATTTCATTGTTAAAACCAAAACTTGATTGATGTTAACACAGCATACTAAAATTATACTAATTAATTTGGCTATACACATCCCTATTACACAGATTCAAAATCTTGGAATCCTGGATGTACAGGGCAGTGACATTGTATATATGTGAAATTGGCGATGAAGTATGTTTTTATCTTCACAATTGAAAAATGTGAAATGCTGTGTTTACAGAGCAATGAAATTACGCATTTTTTGTGTTCATTGTGTCCAAGTTGAAGTAAACTCCAACAAATTACTTCAATATTCTAACTGCCAAATTGCTAATGTCAATGATTAAATAAATCTGAAATACTGCAATTAGAGAGCAGCACTATTATATTCATTTGTGTTGGTGAATGACTTTACGCTTGTTGCAGATGATAAAACCCTGCAATTCTGAACATGGTAGAGCATCAACATTAAAGTATTTAATATATATGCCACAGGTGTGAAAAAGTAAACTTAAAGGTGTTGTCCAGGTCGTTTTTCTTAATTAAAGGGATTTTCCAGGACTATCTTTTTATTTGTTATAGGGCTCATAACTTACTTATATTGAACTTTCTAATTGATGGTCATTAAAAATTATTTACCTGTTCTGCTATGCAAAACCAGGCAGAGAGCACTTTACTCCCCTTCTTTCTACTTCCTGCATACCATGTGACATCCATTGCTCTCATTATTCTGCTTCTGCTTTTATGGACATTTTGTCATTACTCTGTGGGTGTGCTCTGAATCCAGGCTCAGCTCAGAAACACTGTAGTGGGTGTGACCTGAGCAAAGAGAGATCTGGCTGCTTTTAGTGCCTCACCAGTCACTATGTAAACAGAGGTGCTGACAGGAATGTAATTACTCAAATGCAGAGATGGAGGCTGCAAGCAGAATACTTGCATTGTTTCATTGGCTCAATGTGCATTAGGACCTCTGAGGTTATCCAGCACCCAGTCAAAAAAAAGTCTTGCCTTAATATATTAGGGTTAAAAAGGGTTTAAGCGTCATGAAAACGCTGCCCAGCCCCATCACGGGTGCAAGCGATGATGACCCCATCCCCTAAAAGCGGGCCACAAGTTTTCCCCATAAATTTTTAAACTGTTTTTTAATGGGGGAAATGTGACATAAACCCACCTTTTTTGGGAAATCCCTATAAAGGCTATTCAGTGTAAAAAAAAGGGGGGTCAAAATTCCCCAAGAAAAACCATGTTACAATGTTGGAATAGCTCTGGGGGGTACACCTTTAATAAAATATAAAAACCCAAAAATTTTAATTTTTATATTTGTACTTTGTTTTTACATTTGCATATGAAAAAGAGGAAAAAAATTTTTTTCCCCTTTTTACAAAAATGGTAAACTACGGGAATTTTCCCCCCAAAATTTTTCAAAATCCCACAATGAAGTATTTACCTCCTGACAAGCACGCAAGTCGGGTTGTTTAACTATCTGTTTTGACATATTAGTCAGAAAAAGGAAAGGGGTACTTCAATATTGTACCACTAAACGCCCCCCCAAAAAAACAGAGCACACTACTTTTTTATAGTAAAAAATTTTTAGCCCGGGGGGGTGGGGGGGGCCGGGCTACAGTAAAAATTGCTGAGGCTGGGTGGCTTGCGGGATTGGGGGCATCCCCAGCATGCTTTTCCCATGACAAAGAAAAAAAATACTGGTAAAATTTTTCCCAAACCAAAATTTTATCTTTTTTGGCCCCATTAGGGGGTTAAAACTCCCCCCCTTCACACCCAAAATTTCATGTTCTCCCCGGGAAAAGGGGGCAAAAAAAAATGAAAAAATGTTCAAAATTTTTTTGGGAAAACCCGGCGGTATCAAAAACCGCCCAGCAGAAAATTATGCAAGTGGGATGGTTTTTCTTTTAAAAATCAATGTAAAAGGTTGATGTTGATTTAAAAACCAAAAAACCGTTTGAAAAAAACCGAAAAAAAAAAACCCTCCCAAAGGGGAACAACCCAAAGGGGTTTTCATCCATTATTTTCAAATTAAAAAAACATTCTTAAATTTTCAAAAAAGGGAAGGGATGAACATTTAAACCCCGGGTCCCGAAGGGCACCTAAATATAGGTGGGGCGATTGTTAGGGGTTGGAGGTGTCCCTAGGAGTTATAGTGCATACGATAAATAAGAAGGACCACAAAGACAGTGACAATGTCAACCACAATGTCCAAAACCACATGGGAAATGACGGACTAAATATGTGACTGTAAATCGAGATTTTAAAAAATGACCTTTAAAATCAAAAATGCAAAAACGGAATATCGGGTTTTAACCTTTTTAATAAGTTTAAAACGTTTTAAAATAAGGAACTTTTTTTTCCATTTTTTTTTTTCCCAAAGGGGAATTTAACCCAAATATATTGAAAAATTAGGTTTGTGGTCCAAAGCGACTGCTCTGATACTTGACTTTTTAAAAAAAAAATTGTTTGGGGCCAACTTTTTAGGGAACCTTTGATGCCCATTTTCTGGCATGTTTTGACCCCAAAAAACCTATTGAACCTTCTTCTTTTGAGGAAAGGAACCCAATCGTACACCAAAATTTGGCATATTCTGTCCCAAAACACAGTCCCCCTTTGAATGCCCAAAAAAAATATGCTTGAAAGGCCCCCCCCACACCCCAATTTTTTTAACCCCCAAAACGACATTTTCCCTATGTTTTTTCAATTTTCCCTTCTACACAAAGAAAAAGTCAAGGTTAAAACGGGCCCAAATGGGCCCAAGTTCATACATTTTCCGCTCTTTAAAGTCCAATAAATGAAACAAGAACTTGAGAGTTGACCTTGTAAAGCCAAATATAGAACCAAGTAGGAGTAGTATACAGACATTAATAGATACTCCTAGGGGTGGTAACTATCCCTGTCCTAATTATTCATGATGAAAAAACAACCTTTTTAAGGGTTTAAAAAACCCTTTGTGCACCCCTTACACAGGAAAGAAAAGTCAAAATAAAACACTATTACAAAAGTTTTTTCAAAACAAAAGAAATGTTTTCAAGGGCCCTACTAAAAATTCCATTTTCAACAAAAATTTTTTAAATAAAAAAAAAAAATTTGCTAGTCAACAAAAATTTCGGTAATTAAACCTTTTTCCCCAAAATTTTCTAAAGGGGAAAAGGGGGATATACATTTTTTAAAAAAAAAAAGATTACAATGGACCCTATCATTACATAAAAAACCCTGAGATTTTTTAAAAGCAATGAAAAAAAAAAGGGGTTTTAAAAAAACTGTTTTTTACGTTTTTATATCTAAAAGTGGAAAATGAAATAAAAAAAAATTATTTTTTTCAAAAAAATTAAAATTTTGTGGGGTTTTTGTTTTTTAACCCATTTTTTTAAAATTTTAGTTTAAAAACACTTTTGCCCCAACCATAAGTATCAAAAAAAATCTCTTTTTATGGATCGTATTTTAGATTACCCGGACTCCCGTTAGACAGGGGAAGGGCATATTTTTTTTAAGTTTTTAAATGCGTTTTTAAATGTTTAGATTAAATTTTTAAAGGGGTTCTTTTTTTTTTATTGGAGCCTTTTTGGGGGGTTTTAAAACCTGGGCAAATTTTGGGGGGGTTTTGTGTTTAAATGGCAGAGCCCTACTTTTTGTTCTTTGAGTGCAGTACTAGAGGCTGCTGCCTATATAAAGTTAGAAGTGGTTTCGGCACCTTTAATTATTTGAGGACTACTAATATGCAATTAATGCCTGTACAAATGAAGTTTTTAATATGCTTTTTTAAACAATAATTAATTTTGAAAACCAAATTAACTTTATACAGTCCCCAAGAAAAAAAAGGAAAAACACTGTTTTAAATTTTTTAAACTTTCGGCCCTTATTTTCCCCACCCCAATACACTTTAACAGGAGCCCACCACCATTTTATAGAAAAATCATCTGGCTATCTCCAATCAATTTGACTTGAAAACTATTGAGCATATGCTTAGTTAGGGCAAAAATTTTGTCATGAAAATTGCATTGTTACTGTTTTCCCCCAGGGGGGGAAAACAATTTTTTCTTAGTAAACTAAAAATTTAAAAACCCCAGGGGTTTTTTTAGGTTTGGTTTCCCCCAAGGGAAAAAGGCCCACTGACCACCAGGGAAAAAATTTTCGCGGGTAAAAAAGAAAACATAAACCAGCTCATTGAAGGGGTTAGAGATGGGGCAAATTGTTTCCCTAAAAAGGGGAAAATTGTTTAAAATTTCAGGAAAAAATTTCGGTTCTAACGAAGTCAATTTTGGGGTTATTTGGGGAGTGAACAATTGTGCTTTGTTTTGAAAAAATGGCTGCGACAAAAGGCGTTCATGGGGAAAAACACTCGGGGAGGAAAAAGGGCATAGCCGATGAAAATTTTGAGAGGTGAAGCCAATAGGGGGAGACCGGCGGGATCCTGTGACGTCACCCACTATATAACCCAAGGCGCGAGCTGGGAGCTACACTCCCTTACTGTATTAAACGGGGAAAGGGTTTTGCTCCCGGGGCGGGATTTTGATTTAGTTTTTAAAAAAAGGAACCTGATTTTTTTTTACGCGTTTTTGGGGGGTTGCCCTCAGCTTTGTCTCAGAGTCTGCTTCTTTTAAATTTTTCTATTTCGTTTTTTTGGGGGTTTTGGGATTAAAATCCAGTTGTGCGTCCTCTGCACGCATTACTTTTTTAACGTTTATCTGCTCACGCACTTTGAAATCCAAGGGGGATCTAAGCCGTTCCGTTGTATTCATTTAAAAAACAGGTTTTTTAAAATAAAAATACCATTTCATTTTTTGGCTCTCAATTTTTTTTTGCCCCAATTTACATCCAGGGGTTAATTAACTTTTTTTTTTCTTGCTGTGGTGACCCCAAGAAACGGTTTTTTTCCCCCGCCAAAAAATAAAATTTTTCCTGTAGCCTAAAAACAAGCAAAGGGAAAAATTTCCCAATTTTTTCCTTGTTTGTAGCGTGGGAAAAAAAAACCAAATTGAAACCCCGCCCCCAAAGCTCTAGTTTGTGGTTGCCAATTGTTTGGCGAAATTTTTTACACCCGGGGGTTTTTAAATTAAGCGTTTTTTTTTCTTTGTGGTGAAAAAAATTAAACCGTCTTTTTCCCCGAAAAAAATTTAAAATTTTTCCCTGAACCCAAAATTTCCCCAAAAGCAAAGGGTTTAAAAATTAAAATTTTTACTTCTTGTTGTTAGGTAAAAACCCCAAATTTAAAAAGCTAAAAAAGGGCTAGTGTTTGGGGACTAAATTCTTTTGCCAAATTTAAATCCGGGGGGTTTAAATTTAAAGCGTTTTTTTTCCCGCTGTGGGGGACAAAAATAAACCGTTTTTTTCACCACCAAAAATTAAAAATTTTTGTAGATAATCCCAAGCAAAGGTTAATTACAATTTTTTTTTCTTTTTTTTTAACTTTAGAAAAAAAGCAATTGTAACACGTACAAGCAAAATAGTTTGTGGTTGCTAAATTTTTTTCCCAAATTTTAACATAAAGGGGTTTAAAAAAAAAGCGTTGTTCGCAGTTTTACTCGTAAAAAAAAAAAATTTGTTTTTCCCCGCCACAGAAAAAATTCCCGTAGCATAATTTTATCCAAAAGGGTTTTTAAATTAACCCTTTTTTGTCCCTTTTATTTTCAAAAAATAAAAAACAGAGTTTTTAAAGGGCCCCAAATAAAAGTAAAATTTTTTCCTCCCCAAATTTGGGGAGCCCCAATTTTATACCCAAGGGTTACCCCAAGCTTTTTACGGGGTTTTTAAATTTGGGGGATTTAAAATTACAGGGGGGTTTTTTTTATCTTAACAGATATTTCATAAAAACCATTGTTGTACTTTTTGGAAAAAAACCAGAAAATTCAGACAAGAGGGGGCAGCTTTAAACCTTTGCGAGTGGCAGGGGCCCAACAAAATTCCGGGCCCAAAAGGGTTCGCAGAAAACGGGCAAGGGGAACGCCCGCAGCAGGGCACTGGGTGAGGCCACAACTGCCACGTCATCTAGGGGCCGTTTTGTTGCCCTTAGAAACCCCAAAGGGGTTTTCTTGATAGGTGACAGGTCACCCAAAATTCCCCCCAGAGACACTGAAAACCCCCCACCAAGAGTGGGGGGAACTTTAAGACACAACCCTTATTTGGAAAGGGCCCTGGGGGATGGGTCGCGGCCCTCCCCTTGTCCTCAACCCCCCTCTGCCCCACCCCTTTCCCCTCACCCAAAATCTACTTTTGGTCGGGGCCCCTCAGGGCCACTAAAAAGCGGGGAGGGAACAATTTGAAAGGGAGTCGCAGCTATTTGGGGCAGCGAAAAAAAGGGGCCCCCAAACCCCCTTGTTTTGCAGAAAGGCGGCAAATTATTAGATGTTGGGGAGTGGCAGGGGAGGTCATTTTGTAGGAGTCACCCTTTCGCTACCAAGACCTGATGAGGACAGCAGGGGACGTTTGAAACACAAATAATGTTTTTTACCCCGACTGAATTTTGGGAGTCGGGGTGGGGAAAGGGGCTTATCATCATCGGGAAAAGGGGGGTTTCAGCTTGCCCCTTGGGCCCAGGGGGCGCACCAAAAAAGGGGGGGTTGGGGGCCCGTGGTCAGGGGGATAGCAGCGGGTGGGGTCGGGAGACAAGGGGCCACAGGGAAAAAAACCCACTTCGCAAGGCCCAAAAAAGTAGGGGGCAAAAGGGCTCAGCGGGGCAGGGGCCAGCATTAGTCGTGGGGAAAGCTTTGGCGGAAAAAACTGTGGCAGTTCTTTGCAAAAGAAAACCGGGGGACCGAAAAGGGTTTTTGTAAAAACTGTGGGCAGAAAGTGAAGCGGGGCCGGGGCAAACTTGGCCCCCACGGCCCTGCTTTCAACACTCCCAGCGTCACCACCTTGGGGCCGGGGGGAAACTGGCTCTTTTTGTGGGGGTCCATCCTGCCCCCCGCAGCAAAGCAGCAGCAGCCCCCAGGGCCACGCATGCCTTGCGGGCCAAAATAAAAAGGCCCACCCCCTCTGCAAAAGGGAGCTTTTTTCTCTTTGACCATCCCCCGGGTCCAGATGCTCCCCCTCCTCGCTCTCAGGCGCCAGCAGTCGTTCACGAGGGATTGCAAAGAGACAACAGTATGCGTCCAACCCAAAACCAAAAGGCAAACAGCGACCGTGCCCTGTCCAAAATTGTTGGTAAATGCAGTCCCTCCCTTTCCAAAAAGGGGCCCCTGCACCGTTCAGAGAACAAATGGCTTGTGCCCAGCCGAGATGGAGAGTTCCAAGCCGTAATTTCTTTTCCAAAAAGGGGCATACCAGCACTTTATAAATATGTAAAAAAAGAAGGTGGGTCAGTCCTTTAGGGGGTTATCGGTTTTTTCCCCGGTGCACGGGGCGCGGACGTCTTTGGAAACTGTAAATACGGGCAAGGGGGCCCGTAAATGCCTTTAGGGGCCCCCCCGGGTGAATTCTTCCCCCCCCAGGCCCCCCAACAACTTGGACAGGGGAAAGGCGCTTTCTCCCCACGTTGCAAATAAATGCGGGTCCTTCGCCCAAAGGGCCCCCCCCTTCTCCTCCTTTCCCCCTCCCCCCATCTCAGCCTCCACAATACTAGCTCCATATTAACAAAAAGTGTAGGGCCAGTGGTGCAAGCAGTTCTACACTTGGCTTGCCCCGGCGAACGAAATTTACACGGGGAGGAAATGCCCCGCGTCAAGCAGCAAGAATTCGATTGGGCTTTCTCCGGCCAACGCAAATCGGAACCATGGGACGGCAATGGGGGCAAACCAAAGGGGTCCGCCTGCAACCCAGGAGGGATGGGCCATGCATCCTGCATGGTGCCGTGTTTAATCTGGGTTTTGGAAAAAATTCCCGAAGTTTTCCCCCGATCCCTTCCCGAAAATTCTGGGAAAAAGGCCAGGAAACTGTGCATTAAACCTTTTTCCATTCTACAAAGTCAGGGGAAAAACCCCCCTCGAGTTGCAAAACGGCAAAAACGGCCCCCCCCAAAACACTCTGATATCGATTTTTTCCCCCCCTTTTGGGAATTTTCCCCCTGCCCCTTTACTGCTGAAAAGGGAAAAAAGAAAAGGCCAAATTTAAGATTTTTTTATTTATCCAGGGGGGACAGGATTAAATCTCCCGTGTAACTTTGATGTCCGCCGTGGCAAACCATGCGTGACACCTGCGTTTGTTTAGGCCCCTTCCAGGAGGGGCCAAAGTTTTTTTGTAAGTCCCAATACGGGGGGAATAACGTCATTCCAATGCTTTAGTCCCGGAAAAAGATCTGAAAAATCTTCTGGGCAGGGGAATGGAGACGTGGGCGCTACATTCCGGGCCCATGAGCCAGGGGGAAAATGAAATGGGGAGGAGGGAAAAAGGGGGAACCCTTGGAGCAAAGCATTGTCTGGGGAAATGGGGGGAATTTTTTACCCAGGGGCAAAGGGGGAGGAAACCAGAAGATGGAGGAGGGTTTGAAAGGAGATGAGGAAAAACGGGGAGAAAGACCCACAAGAACCTTGGGAGTAACAGTGGAGATGGGGGCCGGGGAACCCCTCGGAGTCACTTGTGCCGAAAGGCCCGCAGCATCTGTTTGCCTGGCTAGTGACAGCCGAAAAGTCAGGGAACCACAAAGGGATGACTTCTGGGGTCTCCCCTATTGGGCCCCCTTCCCGGTCCAAAATTGGGGGGGAGCCTTTTTCCCCGCTTAAAAGAGGGAGGACAAAATCAAAAATTTTAAATTTAGGGAAAAACCCCCGTTAGTTTATTGGCCCCCGCCTATGTGCGGGTTTGTCCCCCCTATAAAAAGGTTGACCGGGGTTTTTTTCAGCGTCAAAAAATACTGGCCCGCGGGGTGCTGGGGGGGAAAGGGGGGAGGGTTGGGCAGTACCGCTCCCTTGCAGGGGAACCCAAGTCTTTTAGCCAAGATTAGCACTTCCCCAAACCCCCCAGGAGGGGGGCAGTCGCCCGCAACAGCAGCAGCAGCAGCAGCCGCAGGACCTGGAAACAGACTCTGAACCCAAAAGGTGGTGGCCTACTTGGGGCACACTCTGCCCCCCCCCAGTTTAAGATCCGCTGGGGCTACTGGGATCCAAACGGGGGTTTTTGGCCCCAACCTTTCCGAGGGTTTTTAAATGGGGGAAGCGTCCTGTCCCGGCAGTTGTGTGGCAAAAAGAGCGGGTGTTCAGTGTGGGGGGGGCCTCGTTTAAACCCAAGGGGGGAACCTGCTTGCCCTGGGAAATGTGGAAAGACGAACCCTTTTTCAAGATGGAATCAGGGGTGGGTTTGCCAGGGTTTCCCACACCAAAGCCCTTTGCGTCAACTACATCAGCCCTGGGCGCCACCCCCAAAATGTTTAAAAAGAGTCTGAGGGTTAAACACCTGCCCGCCACTAAAAATGATGCCGGCCACCGCCTGATTCCACACCCCTCGCTGACGTTTCTCCATTGGGACCAACCAACTTTAACCCGGGGGTTTGGGATTGCCACCCCACCCCCACAAATTTTCATTGTGCCAAATGTCCTTTAACCCCTGCTGCTGCTGTTGGGGTGCTCCGTGGGGCCCCCACACTGTGTCATTTTCCCACTCTGTGGCCTACTCCCGTTTTTTTTTCCCCTCCAGAATTCATTTTGCCACTTTTTGAACCCCTTTTCTGCGCTGTGGTGCTACCCCCGACCTACAACTGTGTCAATTTTGGCCCCTTTTCTGACCCATGCGCTTTCTGTGGCTGCTCCTTGACCTTTTCACCAAAAGGGCAAGCCCCACCTGTGGCCAAATTTCCTTTTTTTTGCCACCCCCAGAAAAACTTGTTCCAAATGTCGACCCCATGCGGTGCTGGGCTGCTGCCGTGACCTAACCCCACTGTGTCAATTTTGCCACTGTTTTACCCCATGCGCGCTGTGGCTGCTTTTGTGACCCACAACCCGTGTCTTACCCACCCCTTTTGGGCCCAAACCTGTTTTTTCCACCTCCAGAATTCATTGTTTCCCTGTTGACCTCATGCAAATCGTGGCGCTGCCCGGGGACCTCCACACTGTGTCATTGTCCCCTTTTTTGGCCCACCCTGTTTTTGGCCCCCATCCAGAATGTCCCTTGTGCCACCTCTGACCCCCATGCTGCGGGGTGGTGCTGCCGTGACCTACCCCCACTCTGTCTTGTGCCCCCTGTCTGGGCCTCATTTCTGTTTCTGTGGGTGCTGCCATTACCCACACAATGGGGTCCCTTGTGCCACTCTTTTTGGCCTACTCAAATTTTTTTTCCACCTCTAGAATGTCATTGTCCACTGTCTGAAAACCCCATGCTGTTTTGCTGTGAAACCGCAACTTTCCCCACGGGGTCAAATTTTGCCCCTCTTTTGGCCTTCCCTGTTTTTTTCCACCTCCAGAAAGTTCCCTTGGGGCCACTCTCTGACCTCAAGCTGCTTTGGGTGCGCCTCACCCCCACGCTCCCGTCAATGATGTTTTCCTCCTGAGCCCCCCAGCTTTTTTTTTTTCCCGCTGTCGCGCCCTGGGCTTTAAACAGGCTACTTTCCCCCCTTTAGTTTTTTTGGGCAGTTTTTTCCCTCTTAAGTGCCCCGGGGAATTTTATAGGGGAAGCGATCTAAGGGGTCGGGCAGTCCTGGAAGAATACTCAAACACAAATTGTATGAAGCCAAACCAACTCCCTCTGCATTTTTAACAAGGCACAAGTTTTTCAGCACCCTGGGAGGGTCTGTTTCAGTCCCCGGAAAAAGCTGTTTTTTAACGTTTTTCTCCGAAGTAATTCGGAACGAAGTTATTTTTTGTCGGGAAATTCGGCGAAGTGAGCGAACCGAATTTCGAGAAATTCGCCCATCTCTAATAGTGGTCTCTGGGCTAAGAAAATTGCCGAACTGCATTATAGGAGTTATATGACAGCTGGAAGAATATGAAATAAAGTCTGTCAATTCATTCCAAAGCTAAAAGGTGGACATCAAAGCAAAATATCAGAGTAAAAAAGTTGAGTTATCACAAGGTCTATCAGAACTTAGATGTATAAGTAATGCACATAACATGTATAAAGGCTATAGAGAGGCTGTTAATAAAAGAAAAGTCATTAGAATAGCATGTCAGTGAATAGAAACTATGGCACTGATCTTGCTTTGTGGACAACAGGTCCTAGCAACACCTATGGTGTGCAGGCTCTTGCTGTTTGTAGAATAAAGGGTGAAAGCAGCAAAAATAAATTTCTAATTTAATGTAGTAAATATTAAAAATGTAAAAATCTGAACAACATCGGTCGGTTATTTAATGTAAAACTAGTTTTAGATTCTATTAAATTTAAATACATTTTATAGGAGATATTTTTATATTTTGAGATATATATTTTTATATTAATTTTATATGATAACATTTTTTATTAAATTAAAATTACATTTTATATAGTTTGATAATCATAATAAATTACTTTTTATTATTTTACTGGTATGAATTGGACATTTTTTTCCCTAACAGCAAATCTAGCTCCACTTCATCTCCTCAGGCTCAGGCAGACCACATTGAAATAGTTCTGCCTGTCCGAACAGTAATACGCCTAGTTTTGCTGAACCACATTCATATATGTGTCTAATATTACGTGTGGTGTGACACGCCCCCAGAATAACCCCAGAACGCCCCCTCATGTTAGGCGCATTAAAAAGTGTCAAGTATTACGAACAATGAGCCTAACACACTCATTAGCACATTAGACACCATAGCCGGCTCACTTTGGCGCATTTTACACCAGAAAAGGGTGAAAAACCCAATTATACATGTCTCCCATAGTGTTCTAGTAGGACAACGACCCGAAACATGCATCGAGATTGATGAAGAAATGGTTCAATGACATTAAAGTAGAGTTGCTAAATTGGCCTCCACAGTCCCCAGACCTCAACCCAATTGAACACTTGGGCGTAGAGTTGAACAAAAAGCTGTATTGATACCCAAGTGAGTCGATTAGTATGCACCAACATTGGGACCATGTAGAAGAGACCTGGGATCCCAAATGGAGTTTACAAGACACTATTACCATCACACTATGGATAATTATGATTACTGCACTATTGTAGGCACTATTATATTGTACATAATGTGGTTGTTGATCTTGTTTCTTATGATAATTTTATATGTTTAGGGCTAATACTAGAATACGATCTGATGTAGCCCTGTTCTATAGATGTATAAAAAGTCGCACTCCAAACTTTGGCACATTCTGCGTCTGCTCAACACTTTGTAATGCGCCGAAGATGTGGGGCGTTCTGGGGCGTGTTGCATCACATTAGTAGAATTAGACACATTTATAAATGTGGGACAGCAAAAGTAGGTGAACTGTCAGAACAGCCAGACCAAGTTAAAAGTGGTCTGCCTGACTTCAAAGTTGTCGTAGTGGAACTAAAGTTGCCATTAGGGCAAAAAATATCAATTATTTCACAACGTATACAAGGGACTGGTTTTAAGTCTTTGGCTTTACCCAGATAGAAATAAGATAGGAAGATGAAACTTTACATTTATTGCACATACTCTTCACTGATGTCAACACACTTCTTATATCGGTATTCCAAGTTCTGTAAGCCTTGCAAAAAGAAGGATTTCGGTTGTGCCTCAAACCAGTCATCCGTATCAGCCATGGCATCAGAAATTATGTGAAATGTGGTACCCTTGAAGTGTTTCTTCAGGCTTGGAAACATGATAGTCAGAGGGAGCTAGATCTGGTGAATAAGGTGGGTGGTCAACCAGCTGGAAGCCTAGCTCCCCCAGTTTTGCCATGGTCGCTTGTGCAGTGTGAGCGGAGGCCATAGGTGTAACTTTAGGGGGGTACAGAGAGGACTGGTCCCCCCACTTTCTTCTGGGTGGGGAACGGTCCCCTCCACTTTTAAGCCGCTTCAATAAAAAAAATAATCCATATGAAAGCATGAGAATACGGTTAGGTCAGGAGAGCAGAGCACAGAGGATGAAGTATTGTCCTCCTATATTTATGTGCATCATGGGGGGAAAGAGTAGGTAGCAGCCTCAAGTGTCAGTGCAGAGTGAGAGCAGCGCTGATTGGTAGAGCAGGAGTCAGCATGGGCTGCTTCACCAATCAGAGCACTGCTCACAGTCCAGCACAATCTGTATCTGGGGCTGTATCTTTCCCTCCCCCTTATACCACTTCCCCTATGCTCAGCCCTCATCAGAGAAGAAGAGAAGCTCTTGCCGAATGCCAACTGAACCAGACTACAGGAGACCGGTAAGGAGGGGACAAGGGTGGCAAGTGTTGTGTGTGCATGTGAGTAGGCTATGTACTGCATATGTGAGATGTGTATATACTGTACAGCCATGTGTCTAGCCATGTCACATCTTCCCTGCACTTACACATCGGGGAAAATTAAAGTGAATGGGGCCAGCCCCATAGTGCGTACTTGTAAAACACCCGGCTTATAGCAGAGCGCACAATACGCCCCCTATACGCCTTGTGAACATACCTTAAAGGTATGTTCACACAGAAGATTGCTGATTCTGGGGCAGATTCAGTGCTGGATCTGCCTCAGAACCGGTGTCCAATCCGACACGAAACTGGTTTGCATTATTCCCTATGTAAAATCAGTGTCGTTGTTTAGATAACACTGATTTTGCTCAAGTATTTTTGGCACATACTGTCAGTGACTACAAAGAATTCTAGGAGGCTAGGAGGTAGAAATCTGCCTTGGACGGTCTGGGTCGTTTGCTCGTTAGAATTCTGCATTTGCAAGCGCGAATTTCCAAAAAACTGTCAGTGCCAAAAAAAACATCATGTTAACTCACCCTAAGTGTGTAGTGTGTCTGTTTTCAATATATGTACATATACACACACAATTTCTGGGGTAACTTGTCTAATGTAGTTAGTCTCTGTTGTACAGTATGTAATGTAGTAATCTTTGGGGTACAGTGTGTAATGGAATCTCTGGGGTACAGTGTTATGTAGTAATCTCTGGGGTACAGTGAGTAATGTAATCTCTGGCGTACAATGAGTATTGTTATCTCTGGGGTGCAGTTTAATATAGTAATCTATGGGTATGATGTGTAATCTAATCTCTAGGGTACAGTTGGTAATGTAGTAATCTCTGGGGTACGGTATGTAATGTAATCTCTGGGGTACAGTGAGTATTGTAATTAATTTCTAGGGTTCAGTATATAATATAAAACATTCGGGGCACGAGCCCTTTGTTAGCGGTGAGTGTAAGGAACAGCCGCTGTCCGCTATGCATAGAGTGGGCTCAGCGTGTGAGCCTGCTTTATACATCCTTCATGCCATTTAGATGTTCAGGGACATCCATATGGATGAAGGGGATAATTAAACCCCGCCGCCACCTTCCAGCAGCAGAGACTCTGCTCTTGACTCCCTTACTGATGGTCTCCGACCACATACCCCATCCTCCCAGCCCACGGCCTACAGCATTGTCCCACTCCTACCTCCTGCTGGAATCAAAATATAGGTTGCACCCTCATTTTCTTCCCAAATTTGGGAAGTGCCTCTTACAGTCTGAACAATACGGTATATGTGGTGATGTAGTTTAACTCCTAAATAACACAGCTGTTGTCCATTTTTTTTCTTCTTTTTTCATCTATAACTCTTTTTTTTTCATTTATGTTGATAGAGCCGTGTAAAGGCTTATTTTGTGCAGGATGAGCAGGCATTTTTACTGGTACCATTTTGGGCAATATATGTTTTTTGATCACCTTGTATTCCAAATTTTATGAGGCAAAGTGTATAAAAAATCCTGGTAGTGTTTTTTAATTTTTTTTTACAGCGCTCACTGTGGGGCATAAACACGATTACAGCAATACCCAATTCATACCATTCTAATAGCCATAACTTTTTTCACTGGTACTGTTCTGAGGCTCATGGGACTTTTTGATTGCTTTTTATTAAATTTCTTGTACAGTGGGATGAACAAAAAATGTTTTTTTTTTTAAACAAAAAATTTGTAGCAGTGTTCATGGAGGGGGTAAAATATCAGTTTTATAGCACTGGGTTGATACGAACATGGTGATGCCAAATATGTGTACTTTTTTTACAATTTTTCATTCACAAGCATTTGTAATGGGGAAAAGGTTATATGTGTGTTTTTTTTTATTTGTTTTTTTTTTTCCACTTCTTATTTGCTTGACCACATCAGACTTATCTCACTGCAGATGGCCCTACCCAGCTGTTACACACAGGAACAGTATATACAACAAATGTAACACACAGGTAAATACTGGACATGTGTATATACTGTTCCTGTGTGTATATTACAGTTATATATATATTTATATACACCCTACACCAATATATAACATATATTATAATTATATATATATATATTATATATACACACACATGTACTTCACACAGGGACAGTATTTTACATGTATAATACTTATCTGGGTGTTACATTTGAGTATATACTGTCCCTGTGTGAAGTACATGTGTGTATATATACACTCACCGGCCACTTTATTAGGTACACCATGCTAGTAACGGGTTGGACCCCCTTTTGCCTTCAGAACTGCCTCAATTCTTCGTGGCATAGATTCCACAAGGTGTTGCAACGATGCTCAATTGGTACCAAGGGGCACAAAGAGTGCCAAGAAAATATTCCTCACACCATGACACCACCACCACCAGCCTGAACCGTTGATACAAGGCAGGATGGATCCATCAGACCAGGCAACGTTTTTCCAATCTTCTACTGTCCAATTTCGATGAGCTTGGGCAAATTGGAGCCTCAGTTTCCTGTTCTTTGCTGAAAGTAGTGGCACCCGGTGTGGTCTTCTGCTGCTGTCGCCCATCTGCCTCAACGTTCGCCGTAGTGTGCGTTCAGAGATGCTCTTCTGCCTACTTTGGTTGTAACGGGTGGCTATTTGAGTCACTGTTGCCTTTCTATCAGCTCGAACCAGTCTGCCCATTCTCCTTTGACCTCTGGCATCAACAAGGCATTTCCGCCCACAGGACTGCCGCTCACTGGTTTGTTTTTTTTTTTTTCGGACCTTTTCTCTGTAATCCCTAGAGATGGTTGTTCGTGAAAATCCCAGGAGATCAGCAGTTTCTGAAATACTCAGACCAGCCCTTCTGGCACCAACAACCATGCCCCGTTCAAAGGCACTCAAATCACCTTTCTTCCCCATACTGATGCTCGGTTTGAACTGCAGGAGATTGTCTTGACCATGTCTACATGCCTAAATGCACTGAGTTGCCGCCATGTGATTGGCTGATTAGAAATTAAGTGTTAACGAGCAGTTGGACAGGTGTACCTAATAAAGTGGCCGGTGAGTGTATATATATATATATATTACTATATATATATATATATATATTATATATTATTATATATATATATATATATATATATATATATATATATATATATATATATATATATATATATATATAAATAGTGGTGTAGTGTGTTTATAAATATATACACTGTAATATACACAAAGTCACAGTATATACACATGTCCAGTATATTCCTGTGTTTTACATTTGTGTATATACTGTCACTGTGTGTTTATTACAGTATATACATTTATTTACACACTACACCACTATATATATATATATATATATATATATATATATATATATATATATATATATATACACATACACACACGTGTACTTCACACAGGGACAGTATATACTCAAATGTAACACCCAGATAAGTATTATACATGTATATACTGTCCCTGGTGAAGTACACGTGTGTGTATGTGTGTGTATATATAAATATATATATATATTATATATATATATATATATATATAAATATATATATATATATTATATATATATATATTATATTTTATATATAGTAGTGTAGTGTATTATATAAATATATATACTGTAATATTCACACAGGGACAGTATATACACATGTCCAGTATTTACCGGTGTGTTACATTTGTGTATATACTGTCCTATGTGTATGTATATACTAATATTCTGTACCTCTGTGACACAGGTCCAGTATATGAGCATAGACAGATGAAGTGGGGGCATAGCCCTCCCTCCTGCCTCAGGACATACCTGATGCAGGGTCACTGGGGTCGTAGCAGCTCCTGGGCTGTTTAGGCAGCTCTGGAAGACTTGAGGAAACCAGAAACTCCTTCTGGTTTCCATAGTGATGGGGCCGACGATCTGCTGCAGGAGCCATCAGAAGCAGGCAGGGAACCTTGCTGTCGATGCTGTAGCTCCGGGGGAGGGCTGTGCAGGGAGCACATAAGAGGAGGGGGGCTGCTCTCACTGCTCTCTGAGAGTGCTGAGGCTCTGATGGTGGGCGGAGCTTCTCACTGCAGCGAGCAGAGAGAGTTAGGAGAATAATCATTCGGGGCAGAAGGCTTTACATCCGGGGCTTCTGCCCCGAACGATGCTGCCTAGCGACGCCCCTGGGTATAATGAATTAGATTTCTTGAGTACAATGTGCAATTCATTTCTAAAGTACAGTTAGTAATGTAATTTCTGTGGCTCCCATATGTAATATCATTCATTTCTGGGGTGCAGTAAGTGATGTCATTTCTGGTGTATGGTATGTAATAAAATAAATGTTGGGGTACAGTATGTAATATGAGTGATTCCTAAGGGTAAAGTGAGATTGGGTTCTTTTTTTTTCCTTATTCTGTTGTGTGTATAACAAATTGAATGAAGAAGTGATGGGGGATGGGAGAGGTTAAGCGAAATTTGCTGCCTTGCACAACATTTTTTATTTCCATCTAGAGATATTGTAGGTGGGCTGGTTCGGTTTCATTGCCAGGGCTGCTTTTTAGTCCCAGTCCGGCTCTAAACTTCAATAATTAGAGAGCTACTCATAACCTCACGGATTGAACCAAAAGTTTTTGCCATAAGGACTCCACCCAGACCTGCTTAGGGAGCTCACAGCACTCCCTCGGACCTCACTGCAGGGAGAGGAGAGAAGAGAAGGGAAGGTAGAGGAAGTGAAAAGGAAGGCGAGTGAAGGAGGGATAGGAATATAGAGGATGAGAGGGAAAATTTGGTCCCCCCCACTTTTTGAACCAAAGTTATGCCCCTGGCAGAGGCGTTGTCTTGCAGGAACAAGATTCCTTTGGCCTTTTGGCCTTTAGAGCTGCCTTCATCTGGTCCAAAAGTTCAATGTTATACCTTGCATTGATGGTGGAACCATTTTGAAGATAGTCCACTGGCAGCACGCCCTCCTTATCCCAGAACACAGACCCCATCACCTTAGTGGCTGATTTTTGCACCCTGAACTTCTTTGGACGAGGAGAACCACTGTGTCTCCACTCTTTTGACTGCTCCTTAGCTTCAGGGTCATACAAATAAATCCAATTCTCATCCATAGTGACTAGTCGATCCAGGCAGTTCTTATCAATCCGGAAACGTTGACAAATGGACTGGGAAGTTTTCACTTGCATGCTTTCTGATCTGTTGTCAAACATTTGGGACCTACTTTGCAGATAGCTTCTTCATGTTCAAATGTTCATGGATAATGCCACAAACACGTTCATGAGATATCCCCATAATGTCTGCTATTCCTTTAGCTGAAATTCGCCGATTCTCCAGTATGAGGTTGTGCACAGCATCAACGATCTCCGGAACAACAACCACTCTCGGTCGTCCAGCACGGTCCTCGTCATTGGTGATGAAGTGACCCGTTTTAAATTTGGCAACCCAATTCTTAACTGTAGAATATGAAGGGCATTGATCTCCCAATGTCTGTGACATATCACCATGAATATCCTTTGCGGACTTTCCTTGCAGAAACAAGAATGTTATCACTCCTCTGCTCTCATTTGCTGTGAATATCGCCTTAGACTGCGTCATTTTGTTTTCCCGCATGCCTAGATAACTGTCGCCATAAGCTACAAACACAACATTTTGAAAACAAATATTAGACACAGGCTTTCATGTGTTACCACAGAAACAAAAAGAACACAAAGCCAAACTTATCAGCAACGCCTTATACCATTAAAATAATACAGTCTAAATTAAAATAATAATCAAACTATATAAAAGTAAATAATATAAAATGAATATTAAATTATATAATATAAAATGAATATTAAATTCTTGAATATCTAAAAAAAATATATAAAATTTATATAAAATGATATAATCTAAAATTAATATTAAATAATATAAAATAATTAAAGCAATACAGCATCTAACATAAATCCCGTTATCAATCAGGTATCTATGGAGTTAGTTAGAGATGGGCGAATTGATTCTAACGAAGTGGAATTCGTTTAGAATTTCAGGAAAACTTCGGTTCGGAACGAAGTCGAACTTTGGGGTACTTCGGGTGAACGAAGTGTGCTTTTGATTGATAAAATGGTGCGAGCACATGGCGCTACATGGGGCAAAGCACTCTGGGAGGAAAAAGGGGCATAGCCTCCCTATGACATGTGCAGAGGTGAAGCCAATCAGAGACGGCGGGATTCTGTGACGTCACCGCACTTATAAGTCGGGCGCGACGCCGGGAGCTCCCCACTCCTCTCACTGTGCTCATCAGGGAAGGTGCTGCCGCGGCTGTTTGTCTTACTGAAGAATTGATTTTTATATAGCGATTTCTGTGGGGTGTCTCAGCTTGTCTCAGAGATGTTCTCTTAATGTTCTATTTCAAATTTTTTTGGGGGTATTGGATCTGAAATCCAGTGTGCTTTCCACTGCAGCTGCATATACATTAATATCCAAGTAGGATCTAAGCCATTTCCCTGTTGTATTCATTTAAAGAAACAGCGTTTTTACAATACAAATACCACTTCATTTTTGGCTGCTCAATTCTATTGCGCAATTTACATCCAGGGGTTAATTAAGCGTTGTTTTGCTGGTGTGCTGACCCCAAAAAAACCGTCTTTTTCAACGCCAAAAATATAAAATTTTTTCCTGTACCCTAATTCACAAGAAAAGGGTTTAAAATACAACAGTATTCTCTTGTTGTGTGGCGTAGAAAAAAAACGCAATTATAACACGCTCAAAGCTATATTTTGTGCGGGTCAATTCTATTGGCAATTTACATCCAGGGGTTAATAAGCGTTGTTTTGCTGGTGTGCTGACAAAATAAAACCCTCTTTTTCAACGCCAAAATATATAAATTTTTCCTGTAGCCTAATTTACAAGCAAAGGTTAATTACAACTGTATCTCTTGTTGTGTGGCGCAGAAAACAGGCAATTGTAACACGCTACAAAACTACTATTTTGTGCGGCTCAATTCTTTTTGGGGCAATTTACATCCAGGGGTTAATTAAGCGTTGTTTTTCTGGTGTGTGACAAAATAAACCGTCTTTTTCAACACCAAAATATATACATTTTTCTGTAGCCCAATTCATGTCCGAAGGTTAATTAAGCCCGTTTGTGCTTTTACATTTAGTAAAACACACAGTGTTTTTAAACGACACATACAAGTAAATTTTTCCTAGCCATTTGTGGAGCGCAATTTTTTATCCAAGGGTTACCCAAGCTTGTTTCTGGGTTCATTTGGGGTCAAAAACAGGGTGTATATTTATCTTTTACAGATATCATCATCAAACAGTGTCTGTACATTTTTTGAACAAACAGTATGTCAGACAGAGAGGTGGCAGGCTCTGCACCCGCGAGTGGCAGTGGCACAAACCCTTCCTGGAACGGCCCAGGTCGCAGCACAGCAAGGGGACGTCGCAGCAGGGGTCACTCGGTGAGGCCACAACTGCCGCTGTCAAATTTGCGGCGTGTGTTGTTTCAGCAACCCAAGGGTTCTTGATCATCATCGTCAGGAGAAGAGGGCGTCAGCTTGGCGTCAGGCAGCAGCGCAGCCAGCAAGTAGGTGTGTGGGGTGAGTCGGGATAGCAGCAGTGTGAGGTCGGGA
>JAODAL010035543.1:30000-42829 GCA_025379985.1 Phyllomedusa bahiana | reverse complement strand
TTACTTTGGTGCAGCCCGTTTTTTCATAGAGCCCCCTTGCATTTAAAATTTGAAACAGCAATTTTGTAGTCACCGCAGGTGTATTTTGGTCCCAAAAAAACACCTTTTATTATAACGGATACATTTCAAATAGGTGTTTTTTTTTTACTTTGGTGCGGCCCAGTTTTGTTCATAGAGCCACAATGCACTTAAATTTGAATACAGCTATTTTGTAGTCACCGCAGGTGTATTTAAATAGGGAAAAAAAACCCCTTTTTATTATCCGGATACATTTCAAAAAGTTTTTTTTTTACTTTGGTGGGGCCCCAGGTTTTTTTCATAGAGCCACCTTGTACTTAAATTTGAATACAAAAATTTTTGTAGTCACCGCAGGTGATTTATAGGTGCAAAAAACCCTTTTATAACCGGATACATTTCAAAAGTGTTTTTTTTTACTTTGGTGCGGCCAGGTTTTGTTCATAGAGCCACCTTGTACTTAAATTTGAATACAGAAATTTTGTAGTCACCGCAGGTGTACTTATAGGTGCAAAAACCACATTTTATTATCCGTACCCAATTTAATTACGTGTTTTTCACTTTGGCGCAGTCCAGCTTTGTTCATAGAGCCACCTTGCACTTAAAATTGAATACAGCAATTTTGTAGTCACCACAGATGTATTTATAGGTGCAAAAAACACCTTTTATTATCCGTATACATTTCAAATAGGCACTTAAACCTTGTATTTAATTTTGAATACAGAAATTTTGTAGTTACTGTTGGTTTATTTCATTGGTGCAAAAACCACCTTTTGTTATCCGTATAATTTTTAAATAGCTGTATTGCACGTGGTGCGGCCCTATTTTTTTCAAATAGCCACGTTTTCCGACAATTCTGATAGAAAAATTTTCTAGCAACTGTTCTCTTTTGACATTGCTGCAAAAAACGCAATTTATCATCCGTGTACTTCAGAATACTTTTATTGCGCTCGTTGAATCTCAGTTTGGCGAGATCGTACACTTGTATGATATTTTGTTGAAAACTATCAATTCCTAGTCCTACTGGGCAGTTGTAAATCCCTGGGACTGAAGGAAGAACACTGTTTGATTTTGTCTTACGGTTCTTCCACCAGACCGCATTTCACAGTATTCGCTAGAAAAAATTTCAGTTTCTAACCCTAGTTGGCTGTAGGAAATTAGGGGGATTTAAGAATAGCTGTGATTTGCCGTCTTTTAATAAGAGATTTTCCCAAAACTCTTCCATACCTTCTAAATTTTTATCTTTCTGAACATGGAGCGAAATGCAGGTGATAAGCGAGCAAAGAGCGAGGTAGGACATGGAGGTAGAGGTACGAGAGAAGGTGCTCTTTCCAGTGCTGGGACAACACGCATGCCAGCGGATCCGTCGGTTGCGGTCAATCAGGCCTGCCCATCGCTGGGTCAAGGGCCCTGTGAATCTCATAACGAACAGCGTCGCCAAATTTCTGTTCTTCAGTGGTTAATGCAACCTGCATGCTGCGGTCCACGACAGGGATAGTCAATGTCCATTTCAACTAAAATGGTGGTTCAAAGACTCCTTTTCCGGCACTTTTTAATCTGTGGGTCAGAAAGATTTAATGGTCATGCTGTGGCCCAGGACAGAGACAGTCTATGTCCAGTTCAACTAAAATGGTGGTTGAAAGACTCCTTTTTCCGGCACTTTTTAATCTGTGGGTCAAAAGGTTAATGGTTTATACTGTGGTACAGAACGGGATAGTCTATGTATAGTTCAACTAAAATGGTGGTTCAAAGACTCCTTTTTCCGGCACTTTTTAAATCTGGGGTTCATGCAGGTTTGGGGCTCATGCTGTGGCCCAGGACAGGGATAGTCTATGTCCAGTGGAACTAAAATGGTGGTTAAAAGACTCCTTTTTCAGGCACTTTTTAATCTGTGGTTCAGACAGGTATAATGGTCATAAATGTGGTACAGAACAGGTATATTTAATGTCCAGTTCAACTAAAATGGTGGTTCAAAGACTCCCTTTTTCGGCACTTTAAATCTGGGGTCATGCAGGTTTGGGCTCCCTGCTGTGGCCCAGGACAGGGATAGTCTATGTCCAGTAAAACTAAAATGGTGGTTGAAAGACTCCTTTTTCCGGCACTTTTTAATCTGAGGTCATGCAGGTTTGGGGCTCATGCTGCGTTCCAGGACAGGGATATTCAATGTCCAGCTCAAGTAAAATGATGATTCAAATAATACTGCCTTCTGGCAGTTTTTAATTTGTTGGTCATGCAGGTTTAAGGGTCATGCTGTGGTAGAAGACAGGGATAGTGAATGGTTCTGTGGCTTTTATAACCTAAGTGTATTGCCTAAGATGTAGCACATATCCATTTGACTGTTGTGGATGTTAATTCCAGCTTCTCCAGCCCTGTTTGGGTGTAAGAATGAAGGTGTTGTTCCTCTCCCATAGACTTTAATGGTCATCGGCGATAATATATTATCGAATATCGGAAATCGTCTTCATAATTGCCGATATCGACTATCGACCCGATGATGATAGTCGACGTAATCGCTCATCACTAGTCCCAAATTGAAATCTCTTTGGTGGCTCCTTTCACAATTAAATATGTACTACTTGCTGACCTACTAGACCTTAAGTTCCCTCTTCCATCCATTCCTTCCATCCAGCACACCATTCGAGCTTGGTCAAGTTACGTTAAACCAAAAAATTGGATATATTTTTCAAAAAGAGATTGCATCTTATCCATACTCCAGTTGGCTTCCCCACAACTTTCATTAACGAATTGGGTGTCCCAAGGTGTCGAAAATAGGATCACCATCTCAAAACATTTTCTGATCTAATGACAGCTTATAAGTTAGACCGCACTATCGTCTTTAAATATTTACAAGTAAGACATATTCTACAAAGCTGGTCCTGGCCGAAAAAGCCTCTTTTATTTTCCCCATATCTTAACTTTTTGTCAGGGAAAAAATGTTTTGAGAGAGGTCTATCTATCACATATAACCTGTTAGTGACAATTGACGACCAGACTTAACCAAATTATATCATTAAGTGGAAGTGTGACTTGGCATGCAGATTTTCTTACGATACTTGGATGTCAGCATCAATGGCCTCAAGTAAATTTCAAGTAAAATTACATTAGATGGTATTTTTCACCTAATCGCACTGTTCACTTCTCTCGCTCTGGTTCAACATTATGTTGGAGAGGCTGTGGTTCAGTGGAAACACTGATACATATGTGGTGGCACTGCCCCTCTACTTTTACCATTTGGAAACAAATTGAAGAACTAGTTTCCAAACTTTTCTCAATTAAGATCAATTTAGCACCAGCCCTCTCACTTTTAGAAATAAATGTATTAGAATTTCCAGCTCCATTCAGAACAGTTCTCTACCATATCCTTATCGCCACTAGATTAACTATAGCCAGGTACTGGAGGACTACCTCCCCCTTGACCATAAACAAAATTCTTCATAGAATTAACTATCAATATCGGTGCGAAAATTCCTTTGCAACTCCTCCACATAAGGTTCCCCAAATTAGAGATAACTGGAAGGTTTGGACAGAGTCGGCTTTCTTCAAAAGGGTTTAACACCTCACATAAGCAAATAGGGAAGAAGGAAGACTCTCAGATCCTTTTTCATGTTCTTCACTTATCTTCCCCCGGGACTCATACAGTTTGACAACCATACAAGCATCATGGCGTAAAAGTAATTTATTTATTCCTGGCATTATCTTGATATTGTCTGTAACAGGTCATGATACTTTTTTGTTCATCTCTCATGTAGTAATAGCTATGGCATATTTTTGTTAATGTTTGTTTTTTTCTGTTTAAGAATTACTATCAATTTGCTTCCTTGAACTATCATGGAATGTGCTCATTTCTGTTTTATTCCTTCTTGAAAAATAAAAATATTCATGATGAAAATGATACGTTTTTCCCAATTCATGCATGTGTATTGAGCCCCCCTTTGTCAATACTTTGTAGGACCACTTTTAGCTGCAATGACAGTTGCAAGTCTGTTGGGGTAAGACTCAACCAGCTTTCCACATCTAGAATCTGGAATTTTTGCGCATTCTTCTTTGCAAAATAGCTCTAGCTTAGTCAAATTGATTGGTAAATGTTTGTAAACAGCAATATTCAAGTCATGTCACTTACTTGCAATGGGATTTAGGTCTGGTTGTTGACTAGGTCATTTTAACACATGGAAATGCTTTTATTGACATCACATTGTAGCTGTGGCTGTAAGTTTAGGGTCATTGTCCTGCTGGAATGTGAAACTACTCCCCAGTCTCAAGTCTTTTGCAGCCTTTAGGTTTTCCTACAGAATTGCCCTGTATTTAGTTCCATCGTTTTCCCATCAACTATGACCAGCTTTCCAGTCCCTTTTGAAGCAAAGCATCCCCACAGCATAATGCTGCTACCACCATGCTTCGCAGTGGGTGTGTTCAGGGTGATGTGCAGTGTTGGCTTATCTCCACATTTATGCCAAACATTTTTATCTCATCTGACCAGAGCACCCTCTTCTTAGCAGTTTCAAAAAAGCAGTATTTCTTTATTAAATATAGGTTGAATATATGTTTAGCATTATGCTGACTCCTATGCTGTATCCCCAATTAGCGCCTCCGCCTATTTTTTTGTCACGTGTTCTGTGATTTTACTTTCTGATTGGTTTGTTATTTGTTTTTAAATGTTTTGTTTGCAACATATCAAGTAGCAGTGAACAAGGGCGCTCTAGCCCGAAACGCGTCTGCTTCACAGCGGGATTTTTCCTTACGTGTTGCTGTTTTTACACTGGATATAATAAAGCAATGTTTTTTACCTTCCATTCTATCGGGCTGAGGTGGTTTCCGAGTCCAGCATACCTTGCCGATCAGCTGTTTCCGGTACACCTGTTGTAGCTGTTTGTATTTGCCGCCAGGCCTGCGGAGTGCCCGACAGTGAGAAGGAACGTAGTGCACAGGACTTTCCGTTTATCAGGATAATACACGGTTGTAGGTGAGTTCACAGTTTTTCATTTTGCTGTCTAACCCTGTAATACACTTTGGCACAACTTAAAGGGGTTATCTCGCTACGAAGATCATAGTTAAAAATGATGGGACAAAAAATGTAAGTATGTACGTCCTTGGTTACCATTAGCAAAGTGCTATGCTTTATTTGTGCTTAGCAATGGAGTTGAAGCGTTGAAGCCCAGGTTGGGTTACGCCCCGCTACTGTATTACTGGCTGTCAGCCGAGTTGTGTGCCGCTCAGGTCACGAACGAGAATGCGCACACACAGGAGATGCAAGAAAACTGCTTGCGGACGGGAGGACACGAGGGAACGTTTGTACTGTGCACGGATGAGAGAAAGGCAGAAAGAGAGAGAGAGATTCACTGACTGCGATCAGAGGTGTAGTAATCTGCAGGATATATCACTGTGTGAGAGAGAGACAGAAAAAAAATTAACCATCTTTCCCAGAATCCTGAATTTCAAAAACATTTACATTTATTGAGGGATGCAATACAAGCCATATACCGGGAGCAGCTATGAGCAAAAAGTGATATAGAAGCCAAATGGGAAAGCTTTAAATATATATTCATATAAATTAGACCAGTAAAAATACTTTCGCTGGGTGCATCATATAACCGGCTCCAACATCGGGGTTCTCCACTCCCCACACATTGAACTCTCAAGTAAGGAAAAGTGGAACCAATAAAACTTCAATATTTAATAGATCATTTTAAAATTATCTTGAAAACAGACATTAGGCCGTACTTCACAGCATGTCCATACATCAAACAATTTGCAAGAAGCTTATACTCAGCATTTTAAGTTGCGACCATCCCAGTCGCTCACGTCCGTATCAAACAGAACGCCCATCCATGAATGACCTGGAGATGCCAGAGTCCAGAGCTGAGGTGACGCACCTGCGTGCAATGTTTCGGGGTAAACTCCTCCCCTTCTTCAGGCACGGGAGTCACAGTGTACAGCCACCTTAAGTAAGTTAAAACCATTAACCCCTTATTAGCCTCAAAAGCTAAAAACAATTAACCCCTTATTCTTCAGGAGAAACATACAGTTAATCTTTACAACTACCTGAGTATACTTCCCACATCAAATTTATAAATATACTCGCAGGTTAAGATTTTCATTCAAACCCTTTGGGGACAAGGATTCAAGAGCTGTAATCAAATATGCTTTGCGTCTCAATAACCTAGTACTCATTTGTGAACGTTCACTGCATGTAACCCTTTCCAGGACACACCATCGTAATTCACACAGATCATGTCGTGCCTCAGCAAAGTGTCTAGCCACGGTTGTTTCCCCAAAGGTTTTCTTGCTGACACTGTCCTCTTTCATTTCATACTCCTCTTCCTTTAGGGTACCTAGTTTTTACTTATACATTATACAGGATTTTACCCTGCTTAGAGAGGCACTAAACTGTATTGACTGGGACAAGTGTTTAAAAATAGCAGGACAAAAAATAAATGGAATATCTTTAAAAACATCCTAGGCTACCACTGTGAGAGGTACATACCTTATGGGAGCATTATTCTCCCATTATAAAAGTCACTGGTTAGACCACACATGGAATATTGTGTACAGTTTTGGGCACCAGTGCACAGGAAAGACATTGTAGAGCTTGAACAGGTACAAAGGCGGGCAACAAAAATAATAAAAAGACTGGGTGGACTACAGTACTCAGAAAGATTAGCAAGATTAGGGTTATTTAGTTTAGAGAAAAGACGGCTTCAGGGGACATAATAAATATGTTTAAATACATCAAAGGTCAATATAGAGATCTCTCCCAAGATTTATTTATACCCAGGGCTGTATCTAGAACAAGGTGGCATCCTTTACGTCTTGAGGAAAGAAAGTTTCTACATAAACATAGAAAGGGATTCTTTACTGTAAGAGCAGTGAGACTATGGAATTCTCTGCCAGAGGGACTTGTCATGGTGAATTCAATAATGGAGTTCAAAAAGGATTTTGATGCATTTCTGGAGCATAATAATATAACAAGTTATAGTGTCTAGGATTCAGGAGAGGGGTCATTGATTCAGGGATTTTTTTGATTGCCAGATTGGAGTCGGGAAGGAATTTTTCCCTAAAATGAGGACAATTGGCTTCTACTTCATTGGGGGGTTTTGCCTTCCTCTGGATCAACACCTTAGCACAACAGGCTGAACTGGATGGATGTCTTGTCTTTTTTTGGCCTTACAAACTATGAAACTATGAAATTCTAATGGCAGATTTATGCTCATTAATCCTCACCTTTACAGATCTTGATGTCTGTCCCACAGTGGACAGCTCTTAAAATGCATTTAAGTTTAAGAAAAACCCACTGTGTATGTAAATATATATCCTTACAGTCAGTTTATATCAGTCTAATTGTTGGAGCTCAGGCCAATCGGTTTAAGCAGAGTATGCCATTGCCATGTAGTATGCGAAATATAGGAATATGATACATTTGGTTAGCTGCTAAATCCTGTATTCTAGAAGGGCTAAACTGATCACTGAATATTTATGACAAGCCATTTTTAAGCTGCAGGACAGCTGAAGTATTAATTACCGTATATACTCGAGTATAAGCCGAGTTTTTCAGCACAAAAAATGTGCTGAAAAAGCCCTACCCCTTGGCTTATACTCGAGTCACTCATCAGCGTCTGGGCGCTGTCATGGTCCAGGCACCAGCGGCGATCTCTTCAGGTATATCCGCCTCCTCTAGGAGTGCATACAGCTGAAGATACTATTGCCGCAATAGGACTCCGGATGGCCGCAAGCAGACTTGCACAGATGGTGTGCTATGTCATCATGCTGTCTACATGGCCTGATGACATCATGACTCCCATAGCCGGGAAGAAGACGGAGCGCCTCGGAGCAGTGGGAAGAGAGTCAAGTACTTGTATTTTTTATTTTTTAAAAACCGTACCTATACCTACCTACGGGGGACATATTCCTGCCTGTGGGGGACATTAAACTGCCTATACCTGTCTATGTAATTTTATTGGAATCCAGTTTTATTTTTGAAATTTACCAGTAGCCTTTGCACAAGACAAGATGTCCATCCAGTTCAACCTATTTTGCTGAAGTGTTAATCCAGAGGATGTCAAAAAACCCCAATGAAGCAGGAGCCAATTGTCCTCATTTTAGGGAAAAAATTCCTTCCCGATTCGAATCTGGTAATCGGAATAATCAACGACATTACACCAGAATCCTAGTCACTATAACTTGTTATATTATTGCGCTCCAGAAATGCATCCAAACCCTTTCTGAACTCTGTTATTTAATTTACCATGACAAGTTCCTCTGGCAGAGAGTTACACAGTCTCACTGCTCTAACAGTAAAGATTCCCTTTCTATGTTTATGTAGAAACTTTCGTTCCTCAAGACGTAGAGGATTCCCCCTTGTTCTTGATACAGTCCTGGGTATAAATAATTCTTGAGAGAGATCTGTATATTGACCTTTAATATATTTAAACATATTTATTTTGTCCCCCCGAAGCTGTCTTTTCTGTAAACTAATAACGCTAATGTTGCTAATCTTTCTGGGTATTGCAGTCCATCCAGTCCTTTTATTATTTTTGTTGCCCGCCTTTGTACCTGTTCAAGCTCTACAATGTCTTTCCTGTGCACTAGTACCCAAAACTGTACACAATATTCCATGTATGGTCTAAATAGGGACTTGTATAATGGGAGAATAATGTTCTCATCATGTGCATCTATGCCCCTTTTAATACACCATATAATTCTATTTGCCTTGGCAGCTGCTACCTGACACTGGCTGCTACAATTAAGTTTAAGGTCCACCAGAATTCCTAAGTCCTTCTCCATGTCACTTTTACCCAGCATTTTTCCATTTAACATGTAATCATGTAATCAGACTTTTCCTCCCCATGTGCATAATCTTACATTTACCTGTGTTAAACCTCATCTGCCATTTCTCTGCCCAGGTCCCAAGTTATCCAGATCCATTTGTAATAAAACATTATCCTCTATTGTATTGATTACTTTACAGAGCTTAGTATCATCTGCAAAGATCGATATTCTACTGTGCAATCCATGTGTAAGATCATTCATGAAAATATTAAAGAGGATAGGGACCAATACTGACCCCTGTGGTATCCCACTAGTAATAGGGATCCAGTCTGAGTATGTACCATTAATTACCAGCCTTTGTTTTCTATCACTGAGCCTGTTGCTTACCCACTTGTAAACATTTTCCCCCAGTACAAGCATTCTCATTTTACTTACCAACCTTTTATGTAGCACAGTATCAAATGCTTTAGAGAAATCTAGATATATGACATTCAATGCCTCACCCCGATCCAGTCTACAACTAACTTCCTCATAGAAGCTGATGAGATTAGTTTGACAGAACCAATCCTTCATAAACCCATGCTAGAATGGTGTTATACATTTATTTTCAGTGAGATACTCCAGGATAGCATCTCTTAGAAAACCTTCAAACATTTTACCCACAACAGAGGTTAAACTTACTGGTCTATAGTTTCCAGGATCACTTTTTGACCGCTTTTTGAATATTGGCACCACATTTGCTATGTGCCAATCCTTTGGGACATACTCTGTTATTAGACAGTCCATAAATATTAAGAATAGGGGCCTATCTATGACATTACTTAACTCCCTTAGGACACAGGGGTGTATACCATCAGGACCTGGGGATTTTTCTATTTTAATCTTTTTAAGATGGCACTGCACTTCTTCCTGGGTTAGACAAGAAACATATAGTTGGAGTTTACCTCATCCCTCCGCTCAACAACAGAAAGGTCATTCTTCTCGGTAAATACAGTTGAGAAACAATTGTTTAATAGATTTGCTTTTTTTTCTCATTGTCCTCTACAGTTTCTCCCTCAATACTTTTCAAAGAGCCAACATTTTCTGTTTTAATCTTTTTACTATTTATATAATTAAAAAATATTTTGGGGTTAGTTTTACTTTCTATGGCAATATGTCTTTCTGGCTCCAGTTTTGCTGCCTTTATCATTATTTTCTGTCTGGGTGGCAGGTTCATCCATTTTTCATGTAAAACACCCCTTATTTATGAAACATGGCTGGACCAATGTAAACTTTGCACTTCTCACCGTTTGTTAAACCCATACACCCTAATAGATTGTAAGCTCTCACGAGCAAGGCCCTCACACCTCGTGTCTTATCTGTAAGTACTATTAATGTGTACTGTCTGTACGTTTACCCTCGATATTGTAAAGTGCTGCGGAATATGTTGGCGCTATATAAATAAAGGTTATTATTATTATTATTTTACATTTTTTATTTTTTTCCTTAAAGCTTTTTAGTGCTTCTTCACTGCCCTCCTGTTTTAGTAGTTAAAAAACTTTCTTTTTGTTATTTATTGCCTCCTTTACATCTCTGTTGATCCACATTGGGTTTTTCCTGTTTCTAATTGGCCTTTTTGCCTCCTGAAAGAGAGGTTGCAGCACAGCCAAACAGCTTTGGGAAAAAGGTTTAAAGCTACGTAACTGAGCGAGTGAACGAGTGAGCGAGTGTGTCTTCTTTCAAGTGAGTCTTTTTAAGTGTGGGGACTTAATATTGAGGGACTTTAGATTTGGGGCGTTTAGAGGGGACAGTATTGTACTGCTTATTATATTTGTATTTGTATATCTTCTTGGTAACATCCCCATGAGTTCCATGATTGACAATGCCGTCCAGTGCACAACCTGTGCAATGTATGCCATACTTGAGCAACAGTTCGAGGGTCTGTGCAAGATTTGTGCACACTGCACATTTAGAAGTCCGTATCCTGGATCTAAATGAGCAAGTGGCAACACTGAGATACATTGAAAACTTGGAAGCGAGTTTGCTGCTCACTGAGCAATCACTTGCAGGTGTAGATGCTGGGGAGGATGGCAGCATTGAAGTGCAGAAACATGAGACAGCTAGCTGGATAACAGTTAGAAAGAAGGATAGGGGGAAGAGTGTTAGGGAGGCTAGTACTGATCTGGTACACCCCAACAAATTTGCAAGATTGGCTAATGAGGGGGATATCAGCTCAGAAATAGCATTGCTGCAGCAAGGCACTACCCGGACGGGCTGTACCTAAATGAGGAGGGTACAGCTGTATTGGGGAACAGAATGGCCAGGAAGTTGGAGTAATATTTAAACTAGGGACTGGGGGGGAGGATAAGTACAAATATAGCGTGCAAGATGGTGAAGCTAGAGAGCTGGGAATTAGGAGTAAAACAGGGGTTGGAGTGGAGGAAGGCTGTGTAGCAATAGTTAAAAAGATCAGGAAGAAAGAAATAAAAACTGAAAAATCTCTAAATTGCATGCTAACCAATGCCAGGAGTCTGACCAGCAAAATAAATGAACTAGAATTATTAGTTGCTGAAGAAAAATATGACATAGTGAGGATAACTGAGACATGGCTGGACAAGAGCTATGACTGGGTGGTTAACTTATAGGGTTACAGTCTATTAGAAGAGATTGTAAAGACCGGAAGGGGGAAGATTTCTGTCTCTATGTAGAATCCTTTCTGAAGCCAACGCTGCAGGAAGATATAGGTACAGGTAATGAACATGTAGAATCATTATGGATAAATAAATATTCATGGTGTAACAACAGTAATATGATACTAATAGGGGTCTGCTATAGGCCCCCCAAAAATAACAGAAATCATGGAAGATGTAAATCCTCAGGCAAACAGATGAGGCGGCTAATCAAGAATGAGGTTGTTTTTATAGGCGACTTTAATTACCCAGACATCATTTGGGGAAAAAAACGGGAAATATGTAGTTCATTAAGGAAACGGGTTTTTTGCCCAATAACAAAATGAAAAATTTACCTTTCCCAAAAGGGTTTTAAAGGCCCCGGGACTAGAGGAAAGGCCCTTTAGAAAAAATTTTTCCCAAAATTTGGACCTGACAGGGAAACCCACGGGTCCGGGTTAAAAGGGGCATCTGGGAAAATTTTGTAAAAAATTAGTGTTGAGCGTTTGCGTTGGCTATCGAGATCGTTGATAGCGATAGTCGGCCGCTTTTCGATAAGGTTTTTGTTTGTGGGCTTTCGATTTGGCGGAGACCCAAAAAAGCCCTATGGGAGAGCAACAACCCCTTTTTTATTAACCCAAAAAAAGGCTGGAGAAGCTGAAATTAACATCCAAAACAGTCAAATGGTTTGTGCAAACATCTTAGGCAACCCCTTTTTAGGTTATAAAAGTCACAGAAAAAAAGTAAAAGGGACCATTTCCCCTACCCCTGTCTTTTTCCCAAACACCCGCCCCTTAAAACCGCATCACCCAAAAAATTAAAAAGTCCCAGTAGGCAGTAGGGGATTTAAAACCCCTTCATGTTACTTTAACGGGAAATTGAATACCCCTGCCCGGGAAACGAGCAGGGCCCCCAAAAACCTGCATGACCCCACATTTAAAAATCCGGGAAAAGGAGTTTTAAACCCACCATTTTAGTTAAACTGGACTTTGGGATATTCGGTCCGGGGCCCAAAGCAGGGCCCCCAAAACCTGCATGCCCCCCAAAATTAAAAAAATTTCCCGCAAAAAAGGAGTTTTAAACCCACCATTTTAGTTTCCCCGGGACATTGACTATACCTGTCCTGGGCCACCGCAGACCCCCAAAAAAAAAAATCATGACCCCCACTTTTAAAAAAAGGTCCGAAAAAAGGAGTCTTTCAACCACCTTTTTTGGTTTCATGGACATTGACTATACCTGTCCGGGGCCCACGCTGGCCCCAAAACCCTGCATGACCCCCAAAAATTTAAAAAAGTCCCGGAAAAAAGGAGTCTTTAAACCCCCCATTTTATTTTCCCAATGGACATTAAATATTACCTGCCCTGGGCCACAGCAGGGCCCCCAAAACCTATGCCCCCCCACAT
>JAODAL010035543.1:0-25000 GCA_025379985.1 Phyllomedusa bahiana | reverse complement strand
TTTAAAAAAAAAAAATATATTTTTTTTAAAAAATTTTTTTAAAATTTAAAAAATTTTTTTTTTTAAAAATTTTTTTTTTAAAGGTGGGGGCCAAAAAAAAGGGGGGGGGGGTTGGAAAAAAATTAAAAAAAAATTTTTTTTTTTTAAAAGAAATTTTTTTAAATTTTTAATTTTTTTTAAAAATTTCTGGTTTAAATTTAAAAAAAAATTTTTTTTTTTTTAAAAAAAAAAAAAAAATTTTTTTTTGAAATTTAATTTTTTTTTTTTAATTTGGGGGGGAAAAAAATTTGGGGGGGGAAAAAAAAAGGGAAAAATTTTTTTAAAAAAAAAAACCTTTTTTTTTTTAAAAAAAATTTTTTTTTTTTCCCCGGGGGGGAAAAAAGGTTTTTTTTTAAAAAAAAAAAAAAGAAAATTTTGGGTTTTAAAAAAAAAAAAAGAATTTAAATTTTGGGGGGTTTTTTTTTTAAAAAAATTTTTTCCCAAAAAGGGGGGGGAAAAAAATTTTTCCCCTTAAGGTTTAAAATTTTTTTTGAAATTTTTTTTTAATTAAATTTGGGGTTTTTGGGGAAAAAAAATTTTAAAAATTTTTTTTTTGGGGGGGCCCCCAAAACCCCGGAAATTTTTTTTTTAAAAAAAAAATTTTTTTTCACCCCTTTTTTACCTTTTTAAAATTTTTTTTTTTAAATTTTTTTTTGGGGGGGAATTCCCCCCCCCCCCCCCCCCCCCCGGGGGGGTTTTTTTAAAATTTTTTTTTTCCCTTTCCAAAAAAAAAATTAAATTTTTTAAGGGTTTGGTTTTTTTTGGGGGGAAAAAAAAAAAATTTTGGGAAAGGGGGAAAAAAATTTTTTTGGGGGGGAAAAACCCCAAAAAAAATTTTTTTTGGTTTAAAAAACCCCCTTTTTTTTCCCCCCAAAAATCAAAAAAAGGGGGGAAAATTTTTAAAAACCCCCTTTTTTTTTTTTTTTCCCCAAAAAAGGAAACCCGGGGGGGGAAATTTTAAAGGGGGTGGGAAAAATTTTTTTTAAATTTTGGGGGAAAAAATTTTTTTAAAAAATTTTTTTTTGGAAAAAAAAAAAGTTAAAAAAAAATTTTTTCCCTTTTTAAAAAGGGGTTTTTGGGGGAAAAAAAAAATTTTTTTAAAAAAAAATTTTTTTAAAAAAAAAATTTCATACAATGCTCACTAAGTCTTGGTGAACTTTATCCAGTGTTCTTTATAGATAGAGTTTGTCGGGTTTTTCCCCCGGGGGCCCCCCCCCCCCCCCCCGCTCCCCCCGCCGTGACTTTACGTGGTGTTTCTGTTTTAAAAATTCTCTGAACTAAAAAATGTTAAAACCCCTAATCAACTAATTGGAAGGTCACAGTAATAGTGGGTTTCTCTGTGCAAAAAATGACAATTCGCTGAGCTGTTTGGCCAAGGCAGAACGCAGGTCCTATCCCTATGAGACGCTGAGAGACATGACCCCTGAAACGGAAAAGCTGTTCTATGTAAAACGAGGTCATGTGATTTTTCCAGCCAATCGCAACCATACACATCCCGTCATAAAGTGAACAACATCTAAACCTGTTTTTTCTGTAACTGATTTGTGGCCCCAAAATTACAGGAAGGCCGAAAAAGGCGCGATTTAATAGATGATGCACAGTTTTAAAACCTTAATTATGCTGATCTGGAAATTTCGATCCCCAAAAAAACCCTTGCGATTTCAACTTTGTGATAAAAATCGCTAAAAAAACTATAAAAATAATATAATACTTTCCCATTTATCCTTAAAGGATTTTTTTTGTGGGGGCCCACAGAAAACAGAATTTTAGGAAGGCTAATTTAATTCTGCTTGGGGAAACCCAAAACCGTATTGACTGGGAAAAGGGTTTAAAATGCAAACAAAATTAAAATGGGATATTTTAAAAAACTTTCCTAGGCGCCCACTGTGAGAGGTACATCCCTTTGGTAAAAAAAATTAATTAGAAACAGGAAAAACCCCATGTGGATCATCAGGGAGTAAAAGAGGAAATAAAAAAAAAAAAAGAAAGTTTTTTAACTCCCTATATACTCGAGTTAACCCGACCCGAGTATAACCCGAGGCACCTCTTTTGCCCCAAAAAATGGGAAAAACTTATTGATCGGTTAAGCCTAGGGGGAAAAAGCAGGGTACTGGTAAAATTTTTAAAAAAAATGGATACAATAAAATTACATAGGCAGTTTAATGTCCCCCATAGGCAATTATAGGGGATATATGGCCCCATAGCGGTTTTAGGCAGGTATATGGCCCCATAGGAGGTATAGGCAGGCTGTAGGCAGGTTTTGGGGCCGCTGTAGGCAGGTATGGGCGGTATAGGGCGTGTAGGAGGTATAGGGCAGGCTGTAGGCAGGGATAGGGCCGGCTGTGGAGGTTAGGGCCGTGTAGGGAAAAGGGATGGCATTGTGGCAGGTATAGGGGCCCGTGTAGGGGAGGTATGGGCCCGGGTGTAGGCAGGTATAGGGCGGTGTAGGGCAAAATATAGGGATCTGTAGGCAGGTATAGGGCCCCGCGTAGGAGGATGGGCAGGTGTGGCAGGTATAGGGCGGCTGTAGGGGTATAGGGCGGGTGTAGGAGGTATAGGGCCGGCTGTAGGGCAGGTATTTGGGCCCGTGTAGGCAGGTATGGGCCCGGGTGTAGGCAGGTATAGGCCGGGTAGGGCAGGATAGGCATCTGTAGGAGGTATAGGGCAGGCTGTAGGAGGTTAGGGGAGGCTTGGCAGGTATAGGGGGAGGGTGTAGGCAGGGATAGGGGAGGGTGTAGGAGGTTAGGGCAGGGTGTAGCAGGTTTTTGGGCCGGGGTAGGGCAGGGGATAGGGCGGCTGTAGGGCAGGTATAGGCATTGTAGGCAGTATAGGGGGCTGTGGGAGGGATGGGCAGGCTTAGGCAGGTATAGGGCAGGGTGTAGGCAGGGATTTGGGCAGCTGTAGGGAGGGATGGGGGGCGTAGGCGGTAAGGGCGGTGTAGGAGGTATAGGGCCCGGCTGAAGGCAGGTTAGGGGTATAGGGCAGGTATAGGGCATCGTAGGCAGGTATAGGGCCCGGGTAGGCAGGTATAGGCAGTGTAGGCAGGTATGGCAGCTGTAGGCAGGCATAGGCAGTTTAAAAAAATCAAAAACAATCACTTACCTGGCTCCCCGCTGCTCCGTGTCCCTCGCCGCTCCGCCTCCTCGCTGCTCCGGCCTCCCGCGCGATTCCTGCATCTTCTCGGCACAGGCGGGTGACGTCACCAGGCCGCGCACGCAGCGTGATGACACACCTGCCTGTGCCGGAAACTGCGGGCGGCCGCAGACGCCCGGAGTCCACTGCGGGGCACGGAGCGCTCGCTCTGTGCCCCGCAGTGGTATCCCTTCACCTATATGCGCTCCGGTGGAGTCGCATGTAGGTTAGGGGATCGCGGACAGTGCCCGGGCCAGCGCAGCGCCCGGACACTGTGCGCTGTGCTCGGCGTTCAGTTATATGCGCTCCCTGAGGAGCCGCATATAACTGAAGCGTCCCTGTCGGCGCCCGGGCCATCGCAGCGCCCGAGCGCTGACAGTGACTCGAGTATAAGCCGAGGTAGAGTTTTTCAGCTCATTTTTTGGGCTGAAAAACTCGGCTTATACTCGAGTATATACGGTACTAAAACAGGAGGGCAGTGAAAAGGCAATAAAAAGCTATAAGGAAAAAAATAAAATATGTAAAAAAAAAAAATGTAAAAAAAATTATAAAGGCAGCAAAGCTGGAGACAGAAAGACATATTGCTTTAGAAAGTAAAACTAACCCCCAAATATTTTTTAACTATATAAATGGTAAAAAGATTAAAACAGAAAATGTTGGCCAATTGAAAAGTATTGAGCGAGAGACTGTAGAGGGTGACGAGAAAAAAAGCAAACCTACTAAACAATTTTTTCTCCACTGCATTTACCGCGGAGGATGACCTTCCTGTTGATGAACAGAGGGATGAGGTAGACTCCAATTTATATGTTTCTTGTCTAACCCAGGAAGAAGTGCAGCTCCGTCTTAAAAAGATTAAAATAGACAAATCCCCAGGTCCTGATGGTATACACCCAAGTTTCCTAAGGGAGTTAAGTGATGTCATAGATAGGCCCCTACTCTTAATATTTATGGACTGTCTAATAACGGGGTATGTCCCAAAGGACTGGTGCATAGCAAATGTGGTGTCAATATTCAAAAAGGGGTCAAAAAGTAATCCTGGAAATTATAGGCCGGTAAGCTTAACCTCTGTTGTGGGTAAAATGTTTGAAGGTTTTCTAAGAGATGCTATCCTGGACTATCTCATTGAAAATAAATGTATAACGCCGTACTAGCATGGGTTTATGAAGGATTGGTCTTGTCAAACTAATCTCATCAGCTGCTATGAGGAAGTTAATTCTAGACTGGATCGGGGTAAGGCATTGGATGTCATATATTTAGATTTTTCTTAAGCATTTGATACGGTGCCACATAAAAGGTTGGTAAGTAAAATGAGAATGCTTGGACTGGGGGAAAATGTGTGCAAGTGGGTAAGCAACTGGCTCAGAGATAGAAAACAAAGGGTGGTGCTTAACGGTGCATACTCAGACTGGATCCGTGTTACTAGTGGGATATCATAGGGCTCAGTATTGCGCCCTATCCTCTTTTTCATTTTTAATAATGATCTTACACAAGGATTTCACAGTAGAATATCGATCTTTGCAGATGATACTAAGGCCTATAAAGTAATCAACACAATAGAGGATAATGTGTCATTACAAAGGGATATGGGTAAGTTGGAGGCCTGGGCAGAGAAATGGCAGATGAGGTTTAACACAGATAAGTGGAAGGTTATGCACATGGGGAGGAAAAATCCATTCCATGACTACATGTTTTTTTATTTTTAGGTATTTCTTGGATGTTTATTTTGATGTTTTTGAAGGTTATATTGGAAGATTGAAGTGAAGAAGAGAAGAGTTTGAAGAAAGGATATGACATACAATAATGAAGAAAAATTTACTTAAATTATATATATATAATTTTTATTTTTTTTCCACTTGAGCATATGATGTAATTCACTCGAACATATTATGTACTTTATACTATCACCTTTATTGTTGTGTTACACTTAATTGATTACACTTGGGTTGTTCACAATTAATATATAATTACATGGATTTTTATATGGCTGAATATTTATTATTGTGTATAGATATATATAATATATATATATATATATATATATATAATTGTTTTTTCACTGTGTATTATTTTAGTATATGTAGAATCACGTTATTAATATACTTCTTTGGTTAGCACCGTATTTGTTTGGATTTTTTTTTTTCTCACTTGAGCATATGATGTAATTCACTTGAATATATTGTGTACTTTATATTATTACTCTTATTATTGTTATACACTTATTGGATTGCACTTGGATTGTTCACATGTCTCTCTTTTTTTTATATATATATTTTTATTAATTTTTTTATTAATGTATATATAACAAAAATTTCTTTAGTACTGTTTCTTATTATTGCTTTTATTATTTTGTTTAGTTATTTTTATTATTATTTTTCTTTATTTTAGTATTTTTCTTCGTTTGTGTCAGTATATACTTAATTTCCTTCTTCTCCTTTTCTCTCTGTTTATGATGTCCTCTGTTTCATTTGTGGTCTCTGGTCTTCACTTACTGTGGGCTGCCATTTTTGGTGGGTCTTTAACTTATTTCTATAGTTTGGTCTTCAGTGTCTCCACTTAGGTATTCCGCCATTTTTGGTGGGTCTATTTTAGTTACATATTCTCTGGTTACTGACGCCATGCCAGAGCATATGTGTTTTATATCCTTTGTCCTTCTCTGATGACGTCCGTGTTTCCGGTCTGCGTGCTGGCGTCGCACGTGGTCCGTGATTCATGTGACGGACTCAGTTAGACAAATGGGATATTTTTATTATCGGGACCACAAGGTAACAAGGGATATTGCTTTCAGCTGTTTGTCTCTTTACCCTATTGGATGTGATAACCTTTTTAAGGGAGGTGAAGTTAGTTGTGTGTTACCCCCTGATGAACCCAGGTGTGGAGAAACGCGCGTTGGGGTCTGTCTGTGCCTCCTCTGGGTGGGTATGCGCTCTTTACTATGGGTGATAATATGGTGATATATCATTGACTGTTTGTATATTTATATGTATATTTGGTTATATACTATGTTACTTATGTGACATGATTATGCACCTTATGCATACCACCTAGTGTGGGGTTGTATCTTTGTGGCACCACCATTTTTAGCTATATGTATTTGGTCTTTGTATTTTTGTGTTTTTACTTTACATTTGGAAATTAATAAAAAATTTTGTATATATGTACTTTTGTATTTTTGGTAGTTTTTAATATATTGGTGCTGGTTAGAATTTTGGTTTACTACCTTGTTTTATTATGATTTTTTGATATAATGGCGTTGTTACATTTTATATGGAAAAAAACGCTGGGTAAAAGTGACATGGAGAAGGATTTGGGAATCCTGGTGGACAGTAAACTTAAATGTAGCAGCCAGTGTCAGACAGTAGCTGCAAAGGAAAATAAGATCATGGGGTGTATTAAAAGGGGCATAGATACACATGAAGAGAACATTATTCTCCCATTATATAAGTCACTTGTTAGACCACACATGGAATATTGTGTACAGTTTTGGGCACCAGTGCACGGGAAACACATTGTAGAGCTTGAAAAGGTACAAAGGCGGGCAACAAAAATAATAAAAGGACTGGATGGACTGCAATACCAATAAAGATTAGCAAGATTAGGGTTATTTAGTTTAGAGAAAAGACAGCTTCGAAAGGAACATAATAAAAATTTTTAAATACATCAAAGGTCAATATAGAGATCTCTCTCAAGATTTATCTGTATCTAGAACAAGGGGGCATCCTCTATGTCTTGAGGAATGAAAGTTTATACATAAATATAGAAAGGGATTCAGGAGCAGTGAGACTGTGGAACTCTCTGCTAGAGGAACTTGTTATGTGAATGCAATAACAGAGTTCATAAAGGGTTTGGATGCATTTCTGGAGTGTAATAATATAACAAGGTATAGTGTCTAGGATTCCGGAGAGTGGTCGTTGATCCAGGGATTTTTCCAATTGCCAGATTGGAGTCAGGAAGAAATTTTTTCCCTGAAATGAGGACAATTGGCTTCTACCTCATTGGGTTTTTTTTTGCCTTCCTCTGGAGCAACACTTTAGCAAAATAGGCTGAACTGGATGGACATCTTGTCTTTTTTCAGCCTTACAAACCATGTAACTATGTAATTAGTTTATTACCAAAAGGAATGTTACTCTCACATTGAGCGCCTAAGGTGTTTTAAACAATATCCCCTTATATTTGTTTTGCTATTTTTAAACACCTTGTCCCAGTCAATATGGTTTAGGGCCTCCCTAAGCAGAATAAAATTAGCCTTCCTAAAATTCAGTGTTTTTGTGGCTCCTCGACAAAAAACTATTGAAGGATAAATGGAAATGTATTATATTAACGTCACTATTTCCTAGGTGCCCCTCAACCTGAACCTTTGTTACTCTGTCAGGTCTATTAGTGAATATTAAGTCTAGAAGGGCCTTTCCTCTAGTAGGTTCCTGCACCACTAATTATCTTTAGTTATTGACAAAAACCTGTTTCCTTTATGAGAGCTACAGGTTTCAGTTTCCCAATTTATGTCTGGGAAGTTAAAGTCGCCCATAATAACAACCTCATTCTGATTAGCCACCTCATCTATTTATCTGAGGAGTATATCTTCCATGGGTTCTAGTTGGGGGCCCATAGCAGACCCCTATTAGTATAATATTACTGTTGTTACCCCATGTATATTTACCCATAATGATTCTACATGTTCATTAACTGTACCTATATCTTCCCGCAGTGTTGGCTTCAGACAGGATTCAACATAGAAACAGACACCTCCCCCTTCTGGTCTTTACGATCTCTACTAAATAGACTGTAAACCTATGAGTTAACCACCCAGTCATAGCTCTTGTCCAGCCATGTCTCAGTTATCCCCACTATGTCATATTTTTCTTCAGCAATTAATAATTAATATTAATTTATTTTGTAGGTCAGACTCTTGGCATTCGTTAGCATGCAATGTAGAGATTTTTCAGTTTTTATTCCTTTCTTCCTAATCTTTTTAACTTTTGCTACACCCTCTCCCTCCACTCCAACCCCTGTTTTACTCCTAATTCCCAGCTCTCTATCTTCACTATCTTGCACGCTATATTTGAAGTAGCCCTCCCGCTCAGTCCCTATTTTAAATATTCCTCCAACTTCCTGGCTATTTTGTCCCCCAATATAGCTGCATCCTCCTCATAGAGTCTGTAGCCAAGACAGAAGTCAGCCCAGTTCTCCAAAAACCCAATTTCCGCTTTTCTACACCAATTTTTGAGTCATTTATTCACCTCTCTAATCTCCCACTGCCTCTCTGGTGTGGTCCATGGAACAGGTAATATTTCTGAAAATATTACCTTGGAGGTCCTTTCCTTGAGCCTAATTCCCTGAAATCGTTTTTAAGGACACCACCTACCTCTAACTTTGTCATTGGTGCTAGAGATGGGCGAATTTCTAAAAAATTTGATTCGGTGACTTCGCCGAAATTTCCGTCAAAATTTGTTTCGGTCCGAATTGCTTCGGGATGAATCGCGTTAAAAACCAGCTATTTCCAGGCTGTACAGAGCCTGCAGGGTGCTGTAGGAAGTTGTGCCATGCTTAAATATGCAGAGGGAGCTTGGTTTGGTCTTCATACAATGATGTGTTTTAGTATGACACGCAGATTACTGCCGCCGATCTTAGAATTGCTTCACTATAAAATTCCCTGGGCACTTAAGAGGGCAAAACTGACCAAAAAACAGAAGCATGAATGTAGCCTGATAAAGTCATGGCAGCGAAAGCTGGAAAAAAACAAGCTGAGAGCTCAGTTGGCAACATCAGTGACAGAGTGTGGAGGTGACGGCAGCAGCCACAGCAGCATGAGGTCAGAGATCTGCACAATAACATTCTGGTGGTGGCAAAAAGAGGAGTAGGCCACAGAGTGGAACAATGACACAGTGTGTAGGTCACAGCAGCAGCAGCAGCAGCATGAGGGCAGAGAGTGGCACAATGACATTCTGGAGGTGGCAAAACAGTAGCAGGCCACAGAGTGGCAGAATGACAGAGAATGGACGTGACGCCAGCAGCAGCATGAGGTCAGACAGTTGCACAATGACATTCTGGAGGTGGCAAAAACAGGAGTAGGCCACAGAGTGGCACAGTGACACAGTGTGTAGGTTACGGAAGCAGCCACAGCAGCAGCATGAGGTCAGACAGTGGCACAATGACATTCTGGAGCTGGAAAAAACAGGAGTAGGCCACAGAGTGGCACAATGACAGAGAGTGGAGGTCACAGCAGCAGCAGCATGAGGTCAGAGAGTAGCAAAATGACACAGTGTGGAGGGACGGCGCAGCCACAGCAGAGCATGAGGTCGACATGGCACAATGACATTGTGGAGGGGGCAAAACAGTAGTAGGCCAGGAGTGCCCCAATGAAAGAGAGTGGAGGTCACGGAGCTGAGGTAGAGGGGGCCAATGACATTCTGGGGGTGGAAAAAAACAGGAGGGGCCCACAGAGTGGCACAATGTTTAAAATGACCACCCAAGCGCAAGTAACAATAAACTCCAAAAAATTAAATGAGTGCACGCCAAAAATGCCAGGATCCAGGTAAAACCGGTAATTAAAAAAAATTTAAAAAGGGCCGCACTTTAAAAAAAAGTGAGGATTTATTGCCCAAACACACAACGTTTTCAGCCCTCACCAGGGCTTTTTTAAGCTACAAATTTTTTATTTTTCTAGTTATATATAGTGAAAACATGACATCAATCAATAAAGTTTTAATATAAAAAAATTTGTGATTCGATATAAAAATAGTGTTATCATAATCAATTGTATCATAAAATCTCTCCTAAAAGGAAATTAAAATGTGTTATCAATATGCAATACATATGATAAGTAAAACCCCTTATTTACATCATAATGTATAATGGACACACAAGTGTATAAAAAGGGTTGTAAAAAGCAAAAAAAACCCTAAGAGGAGTTCACTTGAGGGCTAAATGATAAAATTCCTTCGGTTTGTCTCACAAGATGGATGGCATGTTCCGACAGGATTGTGTTGAGCGTTTTTTATCGCAAAGTTGAAATCGGCAAGGTTTTTATGGTGATCGAAATTTCAGATCATGGATAATTAAGGGTTTTAAAATCTGAGCCATCTTTTAAAGATCGCCCCCTTTTCGGCGTTTCCCTGTAATTTTGGGCCGCAAATCAGATTACAAAATGAGGGGTGAGATGTGTGTGCGACGTCATGACTGGGATGGTATGGTTGGATTGGCGGAAAAAATACATGACCTCGTTTTTTACATGAACAGCGTTTCCTGTTTCAGCCTCGTGTCTTAGCGTTCCATAGGGATAGGACCTGCGCTCTGCCTGGGGCCCCAACAGCTCAGCGAAATTAGTTATTTCTGACGGAAACTTACTTTTTAGCTGTGACCCTTTCCCAAATTTAGTTATATTAGAGATTTGAAGATTTTATGTAGTTAGCTAGAAAATTTTTAAAGCAGCATTCCGCTGTAAATTCACGGCGGGAGGAGAAGGGGGGGGCCCCCGCGGGCGAACACGAAAAGTCTATTTTTATAAAAAAACACTGGAAAAAGTTCCCCAAAACTTGGTAGACTTGTAGGGGAATATCTTTATTTTTAAAACAGTTTGCTTTTTGAAATATTTCCTGGATTTTGGCCCCTAAAATTATATTGGTACCATCATTTTAGTAACTGAGGTCTTTTTGTTAGCTGAAAAACCCCACTTTTTTATCAGTATACATTTCAGATAGGGTTTTCTTTTAATTTTCCCTTTACCCCTGTGACTGTTGATATATCCCCCTTGGTTAAATTACAAATACAGCAATCTTGCAGTCGCCAGGTTGTTTTTTCCCCAAAAAATACCGTGTTCGTACGAAAACATCACATTTAAAGTGTTTTTTTTTACTTTTGCGCACCGGCTTGTTCTTGACGCGATCCAGAAAATCTTAAAACAGCAATTCTTATTCACCAGGTGAATTAAAAGGGTGAAAAAAATACCGTGTATCTACGAAAAAATAACAGTTACGTTTTTTTTGATTTTGCACACCCAGATTTTTCATTGAAGATCCCGTAAATCTTAAAGGGAAATTTTCTATATTCACCACAGGGAATTGAAAGGTGCAAAAATCCCGTTTTTTATATCAAAACATAACTTTTAAGTTTTTTTTGTCTTTTGCACCCCGTTGTTCATTGACGCATCCACGTAAATCTTAAAACAGCAATTTTTTTTCACCAAGGTGAATTAAAAAGGTGCAAAAAATACCGTGTATCTACGAAAACAAAACGTTACGTGTTTTTTGACTTTTGCACCCCCAGGTTTGTTCATTGCGCAGCACCCACGAAAAATCTTAAAACAGCTTTTCATATTCCCACAGGTGAATTTTGAAAGGTGCAAAAAATCCCGTGTATCATACAAAAAAATAACAGTTACGTGTTTTTTTGATTTTGCACAGCCGATTTTTTGATAGACACATTGCATTTAAAATTTAAACCCAGAAATTTTGTTTTGATTAGAGGGATTTGGAATGCGGATTTGCCATCTTTTAATTAGAGTTTTCCAAAACTATTCCATACCTTCTCAAATTTTTTTTTTTTCTGAACATGGAGCGAAATGCAGGTGGTAGCGAGCAAAGGGGGGGGTTTGACAGGGGAGGGTTTCGAGAGAAGGTGCTCCTTCGGCTGGGGGCCCTGCATGCCGTGGAGTCAGTTGCGGACCGTCAGGTGTCATCGTGGGTCGGGCCCTGTGAATTAAGTAAGAACTGTCGCCAATCTGTCCTTTTTTTTAGGGGTTTAATCCCAACTGCATCTAGCAGTCTTACCTCCTCATCCCGCATACGGCCACAAATGTCTCATCAGCTCTCAGCACCCGCCAACATGAAGAGCCCAAATGTCAACTCGTGTACCCCCACTGTGGATAACCCATTGTTGAAAACCTCTTTGTGACAAAATGCGGTTGGGGTCAGAAGGCTGTTAAAAGATCAAGAGGTGTTTAGTCTGCTCTGACCCCAGTTACTGATCCTCGGGAGGTAAAGGGAAAGGGCGGTCAATGGGAAAAAATCCCGGGCGGCGGCAAGCCTTGCAGTGCCCTTGTTGTACCCCGCAGTTCTGGATGCAGAAGTAGGACGCCCAAGTCCCGGTTGATGAGGGATGATGACGACATTGCGGATCCTGGTGGTCTTTTCAGCAAAATTTGCTTGCGAGCGCTTCACACTGGACAAGGGGAAGCGATGGGGTGTGTCGTAGGGTCCGTTAAAAAAAGGGGAGGGCGGTGCAGAAGTCGCTGATATGATTCCCCCAGACCGGTCAGCGCAAACCCCGCCCCTCGCTTATCCCCGTCAAAAAGGGCCCGGCCCTTCAACCCGGGCCTTCTTTGACCAAGCCTTGATTCCCCCAGCGTGTATACCCGCCTTTGCCGAAAACGATAAGTAGAGGCAAGAACCTTAAGTGGTTAACCCCACAAAATGTCAGTACATGCAGCAAATGCAGGGTTGAAAGGGAGGGAACATTTGGGCCCAAAAAAGGCCAGACGTCCCGGGGCCCCCAAACCTTGTAAACCCTCTGTTCCGCCTCCCCCTCTCCGCCCCCCACCAAGCTTTCCCCTCAGCTGCCCATGTCTCTCAGGTCATGATCAGGGTCACCCTCCGTTTCCCCCCACGTGCCCGAGTACCCCAGCACCACCGAGCCCATCCTACCCCTTTCCTTCGCCAGTTTGAGACCTGACCCCGCCAGGGGCCATCTAGCGCCGCCTTCTGTTTCAGGTTTGGGAGCAGAAGAAAACATTTAAAAAACCCAAACCACCCAAAGCCAAAAGCCTGAATGTGGCATTCCCAGGATTTGGCCTTTGGGAAAAAATTTTCCCTTTCCCGTTGGTGGACACAGATGGGTTCCGCCACGTCATGGCCCTGCCTGCCCCCAATACCAATGCCGAGCAGGCATTTCTTTGAGAAAAGCCGTCCCTCCCCTGCCAGCAGTGTCATCAAAAATTTAAAGCGCGTTGTTGATCTGTGTCCGGAAAGTCCATTCACCCCGAAATGGATGTAACAGGGCCCCAAGGCCGCTATATCTCTGTGACAGCTCATGGGTGAGCTGGGTGGATGTCTCTGGGGGGGTGGGGGCTCTCGGCTCGGGCACGCTCTTAAAAAAACCGCGGGATGGTGCGGGCTTTTTCCCCCCAAGGTCCTCTGGTGGCATCACGTCCCCAGAGACCCAACCCGTGTTGAAATTAATCTGCCTTGGAGAGCCCACACACAGGTCGGAGTGTGGAGGCTTAAGCAAGGGGGCCCGAGGCTGGGGGGTGCAAAACCTTGTGCCAGGGAAGGTGGTGTGCGATAATGGGCAAATTGCTGGCCCCCCTTAAGACGGTAGGTGGGGCACTCCCTGCCCACAATGTCATGAACCTTGCGTCAGAAAATTTCTAAAGGCTACCCGGTTGGCTGCTGCTGAAGAAGGGTCGGGTCTGAGTTCGACTTCCGCCTTGCACCCTGCTTCGTCCCCCCTGGCTGCGTTGCGCGTCGCTCGGCCTCCCCCTCAACCGTTCATTGTTGACGTGGCAAACGCTGGAAATTCCACCCTCCCCATCTCCCCGCGATTGTGGCAGTAGCACAATGCCATTGCAGTAGAAGTGACACTGGCCGACAAGCAGCGGTGCGGACCTCGGGGTGGGTTTAACCACCGAGGTGGAGGCGGTGAAAGAGCCTGCACCATCTTTGCCAGTTTTGAAAAAAGCCAAAAAGGTCAGTGCGGACAATGCCCTTGAGCTGAGCATTTTGGTGTCTTAGTTCTGGAAACGATGTTGGAACTCTGAAAAACAGGTCCGCCAGCGGGAGGAGCGGACAAGATGCGGACTCCCTCCCTTTTTCTCCCTCAAATCCCCAAGGCCCGACAGTTTCCAATTTTTATCGGGTTTTTAGGGAGTGGTTCGGGGTCCAGAGCTAGTGAAGGTGGGGCTCAGCTTCGGGTGATTCTCAGGCAAGTCAGGGGTGGTTTAGCTGTGCCCGGGGGCAGCGGAGGAGGGGGAGGAGGAGGAGGAGGAGGTATTCCTGACACCCATGTTACCGAGTCCCCGCCCTTTGAAAGGGTTGGCGGAATTTTAGGCGGAGGGGGGAAGATGAGGAAGATCAGTTTGCTGTGCCCCTCGACCAGAGGCTTGGGAAAAACAAGGGCTCCTCTTCACATGAGTGCTTTGGGTGCTTATTTCCCCAAAAATGATCCTCGCTTTTAAAGGGCCCTCAAAATGAACAACAGTTACGGGTGGCCACCCCTGGATCCCCGGTACAAAACAAAATCAGCCTTTCCCTTTCCCCCCACCCCCAAAAAGAGAGTAAAATGCAGGAAAAAGGAGGGGCCTTGTATTGATAACTGGAGACATTGTTGCGTCTGCTTCCTTCCCCAATGTCACGGTGGAACAACATCAGCGCGTTACGCAGTAGAGTGCCCAAAATGGTGCGGCAGCAGCAGGGAAGTTTGGGGGAAGCCTAATGGGTGACCTCGGAATTTTTTTTTCCCCTCACCCAAGATGCAATGCAGGGACACATCCAACAACAGAGATCGCTTAGAACTGGTGCACGACTATCTCCGTTAACCCGATGTTTTTGCATGTGTTCCGGGCCAATAGATTCGGGTATCCAAAATGGCAAAGCCCGAGCTGGCTCGTCACGCCCTAGAGGTGTTTTCCTGCCCCGCAGCCCGGGTCATATCTGAGCGGGCCTTCAGCACAGCTGGATGAGTCTTTTCAGACAAACGCTCCGGCTTTCCACAGTAAGTTGATCGTTTTACTTTTTCAAGATGAATCAGGATGGGTCTTGATGATGTTTTTGGCCCCCAAATTTCCGAGGTCACCCTTTGTTGCCCGGGTTTTTCACATTCCCTTTTCAAACAGAAATGGTCCCCTGAAACTTTTTTTTTAAAATGATATTTCTTTTCTGCAATTTTTATTCTTTTTCCCCTTTTATTTTTTTTCTGTGAGGAACGAAAAGACAGCAAAGGGTTTTATGACAACACCGTATTCCATTTATCATTTATTTAAGAAGTTTTTGATTTTCAATGGGTTTTGAGGCTGTTTTGTGAGATACAGCTATAATTATGGTCCTTTTGGGAAAGAAAAGTGGCTTCTAATGGATTTCTCCCCCACAATTTTTTAAAGTGGGTGAGAAGTATATTTAAATTTTTTGGGGTCATGTAGCTGTGGTACGCAATAATCATGGCCTTTGGAACGAAATTGGCTTTTTAAGTGGGGATTTTCCCTCCAAATTTTAACAGTGGCTGGAAATCATTTTTTTTTTTTTTTGGGGCTGCGCTTTTAAAAGCAGCAATACTACAGGTCTTTTGTTAAAAAAAAGTTGTTTCTAACAGATTTGTTCTTCACAAATTTACCCAAAATGGTCAAGGGTCATGTTTGAATTTTTGGGGGGCATTTTTTTTTGAAAAAGCAGCAATATACAGGTCCTATTCTAAAAAAAAGTTGTTTCTAATGACATTTGTTCTTCACAAATTTTCAAAAATGGCTAAGGGGCATGTTTTGAATTTTTTGGGGCTTTTGCTGGGCATGCAGCTATATACAGGTCCCATTTTAAAAATGTTGTTTCTAAAGCATTTGTTCTTCACAATTTTCCAAAATGGCTCAAGGGGCATGCTTTGAAATTTTTGGGGCATTTTGCTGGACATGGCTTACTACAGGGGGCCTTTCTAAAAATTTTTGTTTCTAACGACATTTGTTCTTACAATTTTTCAAGAGTGGCTCAAGGGGATGGTGCTGTCGAAACAGGATGGTAGGCAATGTTAATGGGCACATATTGCAAAATGACTTGTTTTTGCAAGATCTTTACTAGCTATCAAAAACCCTGTATTGAGACAAAACATATAAAACAAAGAAAAAAAGAGAAACAAAGAATGGTGGGATTCCCTCTATTTTAAAAATGTGTTTTCTAGAAATTAAAAGTTTCATAGTTTCATTTTGTAAGGCTAAAACAAGACAAGTCGTCCAGTTCAGCCTGTTGTGCTAAGGTGTTGATCCAGAGGAAGGCCACATAAAAGGCACTAACAAGTGTCTTTGTTCATCCATTTTCACAAAAAAACGTATACAATTATTTTTTTGACTTTTTTGAAATCGTTAGTTATCTTGTCTTGATTTGCCCCCTGTGGACTTTTTACAGGGAGAGAAACTCAGGAGTGCAGGGTGAGGATTGGTAAACTATATCTCATCCTACAGGTTTAAAATTTAACTTCCGTTCCGAAAACATTTTTATGATTACAAACTAAAATTGAGGAATTAAGGTTTTTTAATTATTGATCATATTCCCCTCAGTAAGGTGGGGGCGATAGGGGCCTTTTATTGAAAAGAGGGGGTTAGAATGGATTCACAGTTAAATTTTCTTCTTCCCCAAAGGCCTTAATTTAGAATTCAAAAATTATTCCCCAAATGTGTCACTAAAATTTTTTTTGTTTATTACCATGGAAGCCTTGTTTATCTGTCAACTTTTTCTTTTGTATGATAGCAAAAATAGTGCTGGTATATTAATATATATATATATATAAAATTAATATATAAATTATATATATTTTAAAATTATATCTTTGAATTTTTCTATTACATTTTATTTTGTTTATTTTGTATTATAGAAAGAAAAAACCCCCTTACTGGAGTTGACACATTGGATTGGGTTGATGATGTGCGCCCCCTCATTTTGTCTCTACAACCAGATGGTATTTAACAGGGTTTTTTCTTTTTGTTGTTTTTGTTGTTTTTTTTTTTTTTTTTTTTGTTCCTTTGGGTCTAGGGAGTGCTTTAGCGCTGTTTTATTTGAACGTTGCGCTCAATATACCTGGATGTTCTGTGGCCATATTGGGGGTGTCGGGTTTTGATATCCCTCTTATTTGGCCCAATCTGAGATCATTATTCTCATCGAGGATAAATGTTTTCTATGGGTGGTGATACATTTTAGGTTGTTTGATTAAGCAAATATACTCCTATTAATATGACCCCTGAAAGATTTGGCTAAAAAGCCTATATGAAAGTTCTTCTTTGCTTTATTATTATTGCGAAACGCTTCCGTGTATTGCGCCCTTGATTACAGGCTGCGAGTGACATCGCGGCTTTGTTCTCATTTGTGCATGCTAGGATTGTAGTCTTGAGCCACTTCACATTTACATTGGAGTTTTTTAGACTCCTAAGCGCGGGTGCCGATAGTTCCTGGGCGGCACATGCGCAGTCCATCTTGTGAGACGCTGGAGGAAGTTGATGCATGTCAGCTCCATCCAGTGAGACTCCTCTTAGGATTCTTTTGCTTTTCATCAAGCCTTATTACTATCACTTGTGTGTCCATTATATCATTATGATGTAAATAATGGTTTCACTGTATCATGGTGTATTGCATATTGATATACACATTGTAATTTCACTTTTATGGAGATGATTATATGATACAATTGATTATGTATAACACTATTCTTATATCTGAATCACATATATTTTTGTATATTGTATTGATTGATGTCACGTTGTCACTATATATACCACCAGATGGCACTATGTGTGTAGCTTGAAAAAAGCCCTGGTGAGGGCTGAAACGTTGCTGTGTTGGGTCAATAAATCTCTTTTTTTGAAAGTGCTGCCTTTTCTACTTTTCTGAATTACAGACTGGCATAATGACAGAGTGTGGAGGTCGCGGCAGCAGCCACAGCAGCAGCATGAGGTCAGACAGTGGCACAATGACAGAGTGTGGAGGTGGGTGGCAATACTAGTCCCTGGTAAAGATGGTTGGTGGAGAAACTGGCAGCAGATGTGTGGCATCAGGCGGGTGGCGGCATCAGAATATTGGCTTAGGCAGGTAATTTGAACCCAGACTCATTTCTCACAGTTTGGGTGAGGCGTCATGGCTGATGTAGTTTGATGCCTAAGGCATTGGTGTGTGGAAATCCTGGCTGATCCACGCTTGATTCATCTTGACAAAGGTCAGTCATTCCACATTTCCCGTGGACAAGCGGGTTCTCCTTGGGGTAACGATTGCCCCCGCCACACTGAATACCAGCTCTGATGCCACACTACTGGCCGGGCAGGACAGCTTCTCCACTGCAAACTCGGCAAGTTGTGGCCACACATCCAGTTTGGCTGCCCAGTAGACCAGCGGATCTTCTAACTGGGGTGGCAGAGTGCTGTCCAAGTAGGCCACGACCTGTTGGTTCAGTGTCTGCTCAAGGTCCTGCTGCTGCTGCTGCTGCTGGCGACTACCCTCCTCACTAGGCGGGTGAAGGAAGCTGCTCATCAGTGACTCCAGACTTAGGTTGCTGCTGATGGAGCTGGTACTGCTCCTACCCCCCCACCTTCACCCAGCAGCCGCAGCAGTAGTACGTGAGTGCTGAAGAACCCCCCGGTCAGACCTGTCAAAGGAGGGACGGTGCCACACATATGCAGCTGCCAACTGACTACGGAGGTTTTCCCTATAGTATTTGAGTTTGTCCTCCCTCTCAGCAGCTGGGAAAAAGGCTCCCATTTTGGACCGGTAGCGAGGGTCCAATAGGGTGGAGAGCCAGAAGTAATCCCTCTGCCGGATGCTGACTATTCAGCTGTCACTAGCCAGGCAAATCAGCATGCTGCGGGCCATCTGCACAAGTGACTCCGAGGGGTTCCCTGACTCCATCTCCACTCCATCTGCCACGGTGCTTGCGGGTCATCTGCCTCGTCTTCCTCATCTCCATCTACCGCCTACAGGCTGCTCCTGCTCCTCCTTTCTTGTCACCTGGGTAGAAAATCCACTCATTTCACCAGACAATGCTTCTGCTCCAATGTCCTCCTCCTCCATTTCAGTCCCCACCGGACTCATGTGGCCACGAGATGTGGTCGCCACGTCTCCAGTCCCCTGCCCAGACAGATTTTTCAGCATCTGTTCCAGGACAAGAAGCAGTGGAATGATGTTATTCATCCCGTAGTCCTGGCAAATAACGTGAACTCCTCGAATGGCCTCAACAAATGGCAGGTGTCACGCATGAGCTGCCATTGGCTGACATCAAAGTTACACAGGGGAGTACTCCTGTCCACCTGGATCATCAAAAAATTCTCTGTGTTTCATACTGTTTGTTCTAAAATGTACAGACACTGTTTGATGAAGATAGCTGTATATGATAAATACACACCCTGTATTTGACTCCAAATGAACCCACTAATTGCGCTCCACAAATGGGCAGGAAAAATTGACTTGTATGTGCCATTTAAAAACACTGTGTATTTTACTGAATATAAAAGCACAAACAGGCTTAATTAACCTTCATATATGAATTATGCTACAGGCAAAATTTCTTTTTTGGCGGTGAAAAAGAACGTTTCTTTTAGTGACCACAACGGCAGAACAACGCTTAATTAACCCCTGGATGTAAATTGCGCAAAAGAAATATGCTGCCAACAATTACCAACTTTGTAGCGTGTTAAAATGACGTGTATTTTATGGTATACAACAACAGAAAAACTTGTAATTAACCTTCGGTTATGAATTATGCTGCAGGTAAAATGTCTTTTTTGGCAGTGAAAAGGAACGTTTCTTTTAGTGACCACAACAGCAGGGCAACGCTTAATTAACCCCTGGATGTAAATTGCGCAAAAGAATTGAGCATCCAAAAATTACCAGCTTTGTAGCGTGTTAAAATGGCGTGTATTTTACGGTACACAACAACAAAAAAACTTGTACTTAACCTTCGGTTATGAATTATGCTACAGGAAAAATTTATTTTTTGGCGGTGAAAAAGAATGTTTCCTTTAGTGACCACAACAGCAGAAAAACGCTTAATTAACCCCTGGATGTAAATTGTGCAAAAGAATTGAGCAACCACAAATTAAGTGGTATTTGGATTGTAAAAACGCTGTTTCTTTAAATGAATACAACAGAAACAGGCTTAGATAACCCTTGGATATTCAATGTGCTGAAGAAATGAGCAGATAGCATTAAAATGTATATGCAGCTGCATTGGACGCACACTGGACTTCAGTTCCAATACCCCACAAAATCAGAATTAGAATGTAAGAGAAGCAGTCTCTGAGGCAAGCTGTGACACCCCCCAAAAATCGCTGTATAAAAATGAGTTCTGTAGTAAGTGATATCATAATCAGCCGTGGCAGCACCTTCCCTACTCAGTATAGTGAGAGCGGTATGAGCTCCCAGCGTCGCGCCCGGACTTATATAGTGCGGTGACATCACAGAATCCCGCCAGTCTCTGATTGGCTTCATCTCTGCACATGTCATGTAGGCTATGCCCTTCTTGCTCCAAGAGTTCTTTGCACCATGTAACGCCATGTGCTCGCAGCCATTTTATCATTCAAAAGCACGCTTCGTTCCCGCGAATCACCCCAAACTTCGACTTCGTTCAGAATCGAAGTTTTCCTGAAATTCTAAACGAATTCCACTTCGTTAGAATCGATTCGCCCATCTCTAATTGGTGCCAATGCAGACAACTGTGAAAAAACTTTGAGACTCTCGGTTCACATATTTTGATCAAAAGATGTTTAAGCTGCCCACGACTTTCAACGTGATCTCAAAATCGGGCAGTCCTATGCTATCTTTACCTCTCAATCGAGCCAATCCAGCCTCTCACTGGGTCAACCGACCTCCATTATTCCGGGAGAAAAAATAAAAACACCCAACCTGCAAGCTGCCCTTCTTATGACAGCCTGTGAGAGTGGGCGGGGACATAAACCCAAAATGGAAGCACCCCTTCCTTCCCAAATAGGTTAAAATCAATGTACACCAAGTATAACGTATGTTTCTGCACACAAAAACATTACTGAAAAAACGTATGCAAACCTGGGTGCCACTGGCAGGGCTGCGGCACCCATGTAATTATACATGTACACACACAGACCGCCGCCAGCGGCACATTACTGCAAAAAGGGCAATACACTACGTGGAAATCCCTAAAGAAGCATTTATGCTATCTATCATACAGGATAAAAACTTTGAGACTCTCGGTGCAAACAACTGGGCACATTTATCAAGGCAGTTGTGCCAGAATTCTGGCTCAATATGTGGCAAAAATATTGTCTTACAATTTACACATTTACTATGTATTTTAGATAGTTTCAGATGCTTTTGCACCTCCTCTGACAAAGGGGACGTGGCCTTGTAAAAAGAGGCGTGGTTTCACGGGAAAGGGGCATGGCTTAAATATGCCAAAAATGCGCCAGAATTTTGTCGCTGTTTCTGGCGTAAACGTATGCCAACTGTCTTGTGGTATAAAGTTAGACTAGACAGTTCTAACCTGCACCAGATTAATCAACACTATGATAAATGCGGTGACTTGGAAGATGGTCTAGTCTAACTTTACATTGTCTAAGAGTTAGACACTATTGATAAATGTGCCCCATTAAGTTTTGCCAGTTTTTTGTGGGAAAATTATGTGCCACGGCTTATACTTGAGTATGTACGATACTTGAAAATTCAGTCATATAAAGCTTCTGCTCTATATGACACTCTGTATTATATATTTCTTTGAAGATTGGTAAAAACCACATTGGAAAAAATATGGTTAGTGACAGAGTGAGTGTCTTTGCATCTTTTTGAGTTTGGGTAAAACTGTAAATTCTTTATTCTTTCTGTAATTAGAAAAGTTGTGTATTTCAATCACATCAATCTATTTAAAAAATCCCCATAGTCTCCAGTATAAAATTATCATTGCTATACTTCTACTTATGTCACCTAATTCCTGCGCTGCATCCAAGTGAATGAACATAGCTCCTCTCTAAATTTCTTTCACCAAGGAACCCAGATCCCATTGCTTACATTTCAAGAGCTACCTAACCTACCATTCTGGGGTCACTAATCTGTCATTTCCTGGCTCTTTTCTGTCTCCTGGTGGGAGTTCTTTATATATGTACATATACATATGTATGTGTTTGCTATATATATATATTATATATATATATATATATATATATATTATAATATATATATATATATATATATATAGCAAACACATACATATGTATATGTACATATATAAAGAGACTCAACCTGGTCCAGCTGCCATTTTGGGCCATCTCGGGGGTTACTTGAAACTGGCCTCAGCCAGCTTTTTTGAGGTGCAGAGACATACAAGTAAAATACAAACAAAACCTCGACCATCTAGCCACTAACTAAAGACAATAATAGACCCTGTCTATTGGTGGTCTGAACCTAACGTCCAGACCCACAAATTATTTCTTACACTTTTATCCAGTCTCCATTTGATATACCTTTAAGTGGCCATACAGAACCTGTCCCTATTGTGCGCTGTATTGGTATGTCACAGTAAATTCCTGCAGACTGACCAACTGTCATGTATTGTTATGTTACAAGCTCGTTACTTTTGAGTGTTGACTGTGTTACCCAACTGACACCCATCTGTAGCAGATTGGAGATAATTCTAAGAGTGCTTTCACACCGTGCGTTTTTGGTGCATTTTTGATGCGTTTTTAATTCGTTTTTTTGTGCAGGAAGGCACAGCAATTAATGCTGTACATTGCTGCACAGAAGTCGTGGTAAAAATCTCAATTTTACCACGATTTTTGCTGGGAATTTACCGCGATTTTTGTGCAGCAATGTACAGCATTAATTGTAATGTCTTCCTGCACAAAAAACGCATTGAAAAAAATGCATAAAAAACGCACCAAAAAACGCACCGTGTGAAAGCACCCTAAAGGTGCTTTCACACAGCACAGTTTTGGTGCAGTTTTAAATTCTCCCCAATTAAACTGCCTTTTTTTTACCAGCAAGCTTCTTTCTGTTGTCTAAATTGTTCAGAAGGTGTTTTAAGTAAGCAATTACTGTGTTTGAAGTCTTGTGGATTATAAACACACTAATTGATGACTCACTTTCCAAACAGTTTAGATAAGTGAAAGATGCTTGCTGGTAATAAAGGCGCATAATTGGAGTGCAGTTGAAACTGCACTGTGTGAAAGCACCCTAAAACTGGTCATTTAACCTCTTAGATGCAACCACGGTGACTTTTTGACAAAGAAAAGAGGAACATCCTTCACGAAAAATAATAAAACTGCCATGTTTTTCTTTATTCTCCCTCTTAAAATATTAACCGTAAAGCAATCAAAAAAGTTGCATCTACCTTAAACTATATTCATAAAAGTAACACTTATGTAACAAAGACAAGCTGTGACACAGCTCTTTGACTAAAAAATAAAAAATGTTATGCATCTTAGTTGTTGTGATACAAATTTTCTAAATGTGCAAATGCTGTGCAAAAAATAGTAAAACGTTAAAATACATATATATGTATATATTATAAAAAAGAAAAAAAAGGAAACAGGGGGCGCACAATAGTGTAAAACAGTACAGACAGCAGGCTTGTAAAGGTATAGCAAAGGGGCTCACCTTATTGAGTTGTGCGATGAGGCACAACTCTTAAACAGGCATACAGGGTTATTGTCCGTTGCCCTTATCACGGCAGCAGGGGTCTCAAAAATGGCACAAGTACTAGCATGTACTTGGTATAATAGAAAATGCTGATCCCAATGAGGATGATGCAGACCCAGCACACAGAACTCACTGATTTATCACAAAAGCTATAAATGAAATAGTGGTCTTTATTTATAAAAAAGCAATAAACTCATGTTACTGCATATTTTAAAAAAATTAAAAGACAATATAAACTGGACTTGACGCGTTTCGCGCGGCTCCCGCGCTTCCTCAGAAGTCTATAGACTCCTGAGGAAGCGCGGGAACCGTGAGAAACGCGTCAAGTCTAGTTTATATTGTCTTTTAATTTTTTTTAAAATATGCAGTAACATGAGTTTATTGCGTTTTTATAAATAAAGACCACTATTTCATTTATAGCTTTTGTGATAAATCAGTGAGTTCTGTGTGCTGGGTCTGCATCATCCTCATTGGGATCAGCATTTTCTATATATGTATATATATATTTATATTTCAAAGATATAAAGGTAGTCTTACTATCTTTCAGATTCTATCTAAATTGTTATCAATACTAAATTAAAATAAATTTTAAGTATAAAAAACAATGGTGCAATTGTTTCCTCCCCTCCAAAAAAAAACAGTTACTAAAATGAACCTTAACATTGTGACATTAAAAAATAGAACTTGTTTTGCGAAAAAAAACTCTCAAGTCAATGACAAAAAAATAAAAAAAGTTCAGGTATTTAGTGTGAAGAAAAAGAAAACCAAAAAAAAAGGGATGTTTTTTTGTACCAAAATTTTTTTAGATTTGTTTTAAACATGCTTACAATATTTTTAAAAACTACATCTGTGTTTCCCCTTGGTATAAAAGCAGAAAAAATCCCGTTCCTTCCCGGGGGGTTTGGAGGATATTTACGAATTACTTCGGGCTGGCCTGTCTGAATTAAAAAAAACATTTACGAAAAGTTTTAATCAAAGGAGAATACCAAAATAATAACAATTAAAAAAGTTTGGAAAATTGCATAACTGTAATGACACTGGAGTACTCAAACCAGAAAAAATACAACACCGTTTTCATGAAAAGGCAAAACGAAGCATATCCATAGAAATGATTTTGCCGATGGACAGCTTCTACACTCTCAAAAAATGACTTTTTTGCTGACCTTAACAGAGATCAAACAAGCTCAGGTGCAACAAGCTGGGTTGTTTAAAAGCAAGGATCCCCGAGCGATTGCTATGCAACCACTCCAAGAAAATAAAACAAAACAAAAATTTTTGAAAAGAAACTTCTGCTGACCAAAAAGAAAAAGGGCCCCCAAAGGGGGAAGTGTTCCTTCCATTTATAACCTAACTTTTTTTCCAGGTCATAATGCGTTTCATCCCTTTATTTGTATGTCAAACGGGAGTATAATCTACTTGTTGGATTCTATGGTTGAAAACTTGGTTTTCAGTGAGTATTTATGCAGATTTAGGTTTTTTTTTCCTTGGATTTCCCCCAG
>JAODAL010035542.1:0-42829 GCA_025379985.1 Phyllomedusa bahiana | reverse complement strand
CAAAAAGGTTTCCGGGGCCTCTCAACCCCGGGGCCTTTTTGAGCAACCTCGATTCACCCAGCGATTCATATGCCCCCCTTTGCCGTAAACGAAAATTTGTAAGCAAAAACCTTATTTTGGTTAACCACCACCAACATTCTAGTCAAAAAGAAACGATGCATGATTGAAATGGGGGGAAAACGCTTGGGCCCAAAAAAAAAGGGCAGACCGACCCCCGGGCCTCCAACCCGTCACACCCTCTGTCTCCGCCTCCTCCTCCTCCCCCACCCCCAAAAGGGTTTCCTCACTGCCATGTCTCCCCCAAGTCATACGGGGGATCAGCCCCCCGCTTCAGCCCCAAACCGTCCCCCCAAGTACCACCCAAAACCCCCCAGAGACCCATCACCCCTTCTCCTTCCACCAGTTTGACGACCTGAAAACGCCGTAACCCGGGCAATTTAGCACCCAGCCTTCTGTTTTCCAGTTTGGGGGGCAGAAGAAACACTTTAACCCCAAACCATTCCCAAAGCCAAAAGCCTAAAAATTGTGCTTGCCACTTTTTGGCCTTGGAAATGTTCCCTTTTTCCGTCGGGTGGACACGAGGGGTTCCCCAGTCATGGCCCCCGCCTCCCCCCCCCCAAAATCAATGCCGACGGGCATTTTTTTTTGCCAAAAAGCCGGTCCCTGCCCTGGCCCCCACCACGTGTCACAAAAATTTTTCAAGCGTTTTTGCCCCCTGCCTGTGCCGGGAAAAGTCCACTGCCCCCGACACAGGGACTAGTAACACGGCCAAGGCCGCATATCTCTGTGACACTCACGGGGTAGCTGGTAAAGTCTCTGGGGGTGACGGTGGGCTCCAGGCTCGGCGCACGCATTCAAACCGGGGAGGTGCAGGGCCTTTCATCCAATCCCTGGGGCCTCACGTCCCCAAAAACCCCACCCTTTGTTAAATTAATCTGTCTTGGAGACGGTCCAACACGGGCCAGACTGTGGACGGCCTCCGCAACGAACCGAGCGCTGACTGGGTGACAAGAGCCTTGTGCCGGGAAGTTGGTGTGCGATAACGGGCGAAATCTGCTCCCCGCCCTTAAGATCGGTAGCTGGAGCACCCCCTTGCCGGCACATGCCCAAAAACCCCTTGTCGTCCAAAATTTTCTAAAGAGCTACCCGGTCGGACTCCCCTGCTAAGGAAGGCCGGGGCCCGAGTTCGCCCATTGCCTTTTCGCCCCCCTTTTTTCGTCCCGCCTCTGCTTTGCAGCGTCAGCCGGGCCCTCCCATAAACTGTCTCATTTTTGACGTGGAACCCACGCGGGGAATTCCCCCTCCACACTCCCCAGCGTTTGTGGCAGCAGCGCAATGCCATTACGCAGTACGAAGGGGACACAGGGCCCCTACAAGCGGGGGGGTGCGGACCCGGGTGTTAGCCACCGAGAGGAAGGGCGGGAAAAAGCTCTGCACCATCCTTGCCAGTTTTGAAGAAGCCCCCAAAATGGTCATGGGGACAATGCCCTTTGTCAATAAAGCATTTTGGTGATCTTATTTTTCTAAAAACATCTTTGGGGAAACCCCTGAAACAACGGTCCCCCCCCCAGCGACGGAAAGGGAAAAGGACACTGGGACAGGGATTTTCCCCTTTCCCCGTCGAAACCCACAAGGGCCCCCCGACGTATCCAATTTTTAATGGGTCTTCATTAGGCAGTGGTTCGGGGTTCCGGGGGCTATTGAAGGGTAAACCAGCTCTCAGGGGCATCATCTGAGGCAAGTCAGGCTGTGTTGAAGCGTGCCGGAGGAAGCGGAGGAGGGAGGAGGGGGGGTATTCCTAGACCCGACTTTAAGACTCCCTGCCCTTGGAAAGGGGGTTTGGCCCCGAATTTGAGGTGAAAGAAGATGAGGAAGATCATTTTTTTTTTCTATGCCCCTCAACCCAGAGGCGGGGGAAAATCAACTCCATCTCTTCCTAAAAATGCTTGGATGCTCCATTTTCCTCCAAATGATCCTCCATTAAAGGCCATAAAAATGAAACACATTACTGGGGCCCCCTCCTGGATCCCCGGTACAAAACAAAACTCAGCACTTTCCTTTCCACCCAAAAAAATAAAATAAAAGCGGGAAATGGAGACCTTGCGATTGATCAAGGGAGACAATCTGTTCGTCCTTCACGTTCCTCAAAATGCACGGTGGAACAACTTTTCAGCGTGACGCAGAAAGTGCTAAGTACCGAGGGCACAGCACAACGGGAAGGGGTGGCAGAACCTAAGGGGTGACCTCTGGCAATCTTTATTTACCCCCTCACCAACGCATCCCAATGCGGGGGCACAATCCAAAAACACAGAGACCATCAAAGATCATGGTGCCAGCTATCTACATCTAAAACACCGTTTTTTTTGTATGTGTTCCCGACCCAAAAACTTCGGGGGAAACCAAAATGGATGAATGGCCCGAGCTCGCTCGCCACGCCATGGGGTGTTGTCCTCCCCAGCACCCCCGCGTCATATCTAGGGGAACCATCAGCACAGCGGAGGAGCCCCCTTACAAACAAACGCATCCGGGCTTTCCCAAAACTTTCATCAAAGAATCGGCATGGATCTCTGATATGTTGGGGGCCCCAAAATTGCCGAGGTCCCCGATTTTTTTGCCGGTCTACTTCAAAATTCCTCTTCAAAAAAAAGGTCCTCTTGAAAACTTTTTTTTTAAATGATAATTTTTTTACTGCAATTTTTTTTTCTCTTTCCCCAACATTTTTTCTTTTTGCGGGTTTTTTGCTGTGGGGGAAAACTGTAAAAGACAGAAAGGGTTTCATCAACACCTATTCCTTTTTTAACCTTTTTTTTTTTTATCTTTAGAAGTTTTCGCATTTGTCTTGGTTTTTTTTTAAGTCATTTTTTGCGTGAGATACAGCTATAATTATGGTCCTTTGGAACAGAAATTGGCTTCTAGTGGAAAATTTTCTTCATCACAATTTTTTAAAAAGGCGAAAGTCATATTTAAAATTTTTTTTTGGGGGTCAGTTGCTGTGAGATACAGCAATAATCGGGGGGCCCTTTGGGAACGAAATGTGGCTTTTAAGTCCCCTTTCTCTCCACAATTTTTTAACAATGGCTGAAAAGTCATTTTTAAAAATTTTTTGGGTCATGCTTTTTTTTGAAAAAATTTTGTTTCTAAAGACATTTTTTCTTCAAAATTTGCCCAAAAAGTGGCTTAAAGGGTTTTTTTTAAATTTTTTTTTTTGGGGGTTTTTTTTCCCCTGTGAAAATGCAGCTATCTACGGGTCCATTATAAAAATTTTCTGTTTCAAAACAGACTTTTGTTCTTCACAATTGTCCAAAGGGGCTCAAGGGCCCCTTTGAAAATTTTTTGGGGCTTTTTTTTGCTTTGACATGCCTATACTACAGGTCCTATTAAAAATAAATGTTTTTTTTTTCAAAACAGACTTTTTGTTCCCTTCAAAATTGTCAAAAGTGGCCCCATGGGTCTGTTTTAAAATTTGGGGGCATTTTGCTGTGCATGCAGCTATACACGGTCCTATTAAAAAAAAAAATGTTTTTTTTAAAAACAGACTTTTTGTTCTTCAAAATTGTCAAAAGTGGCTCATGGTCATGTTTTGAATTTGGGGGCTTTTTGCTTGACATGCACTATACTACAGGCCCTATTATAAAAAAAAAGTTTTTTTTTTCTTACAGACTTTTTTCTTCAAAATTGTCAAGATGCCAAAGGGGGATGTGCTGTCAAAACAAATAGGTAGGCACGTTAATGGACACATATTCAAAATGACTTGTTTTTGCAAGATTTTTTAACTCAAAATCCCTGTATTGAGACAACCCATTTAAACAATTAAAAAAGAAAAAAAAAGACAATGGTGTGATTCCATCCTTTTTTAAAAATGTCTTTCAAATTAAAACTATAAAAAACTTTGCATGTACAAAATACTGGTAAAAAAAAAACCTTTTAATGTACAGGGGGGGGAAGGAAAACTTGACCAGAAAAGTAGGTTTTTTTCAAGGACAGGAGTATGGGGCACGGGCAGAAACAAAGTACAGAGATAATTTTTTTTTCCCCCAGCACGTTCATAAAATAAAAAAAGAAAATGCCAAGAAAAAGGGCACGTGGGTGAACGGAGCGTTAACCACCAGTAATTTCCAAGTGAAGCTCAATTGTCCCCCCTCATACGGGGGGCCGCTACCCCGGCTTGACTGTGTACTGAGGAAAGGGTGGGAGGGGCTTCCCCACACTTCCCCCCCGCCCCTCTTCTTCAGCACACTGTTTTCCGTTTTCTGGGGTCTAAGGGCATTTTTACTGTGTTAATGAGACGGACCCACCCCGGCTCTCACCGCCCCCACTGTAACCGGCCCTGGGGTGCTGAACCTGCTGTTAAAAGATACAACGCTAGCCTGGCTCTCACCGCACCCCTTGAAGTCCCGGCAGCTGGACCTCCGGGTTTTTAAAAGATGCTGCGGCAGCACGGGTCTCATCGTTAGGGGGAACCAAGGGGATTTAAAAATTTTTTCAAAAAAATCAGATTTTTTTAAAAAAATTTTGTGAGGGGAAGTAGTTCAAAAAGGGGGCCAGGGCCTGACAAAATTGCACAATTTGAGGCTTAAAAATTTTTTTGGGGGGGAGTCACTAGGGTCCCCCCATATTTGATCTCCCGGGAGTCGTCCCTAACAATTAAAAAAGGATTTGGAGGAAAAATGAAAAACCATTGAAAAAAGATTTTCTAATCGACTCAAGACCAGAGGGCAAATGTCTTCTCAACTAAGAATGTTTTTTGGGGTGATAAAATTTGATTTCTTAGGGGGGTGCGACAAAATTTAAAACATCTACCGGTAAAAAATATCTTTAAAAAAAAACTATTTCGGCACTTTTTAAATTGGGGGGGATGCAGGTTTTTGGGGTCATCTGTGGCCCGGCAGGTATAGTCAATGTCCATGAAACTAAAATGGGGGTTGGGAAGACTCCTATTTCCGGCACTTTTTAATCATTGGGTCAGACAGGTTTTTAAAGTCAACTGCGGTCCAGGACAGGGATAGTCAATGGGCCACTCAACTAAAAAAAAGGTGGTTGAAAACCCTTTTTCCCCCAAATTTTTTTAATCCGTGGGTCAGACAGGTTTAATGGGCCCAAATGTGGGGACAAACATAAAAGTAATGTCCATTAACTAAAAGGTGGGGTTGAAAGACTCCTTTTCCCAGACTTTTTTTAAACTGTGGGTCAACAGGTTTTTAATGGTCATAAATGCGGTACGGACATTTTTTAGTTAATTCCAGTTCAACTAAAATGGTGGGTTTAAAAAACTCCTTTTTTTCCGCACTTTTTAATCTGGGCATCAGGTTGGGGGCCCCCATGCTGCGTTCCCCGACGGGATATTCAATGTCCAGTTTTTAAGTAAAAAGATGGTTCAAATAAAACGCCTTCTGGCACTTTTAAATTTTTGGGGCAGCGTTTAAGGTCATGCTGTGGTGGAAACAGGGAATGAATGTTTGTATTTTTTTTTTCTTGCTTTTTTTTAACCTAATTGTCTTGCCCAAAATTAACACGTAACAGTTTTTCTGTTTTTTTTTTATGTTAATTCCACCCCTTTTCCATCCCGTTGGGGGGGAAGAAGAAAGGGTTTTTCCCTCTCCATAGACTTTTAATGGTCATCGGCGATAATCATTTATCGACTGTCGGAAATCTTATTGTAATTTTCCATACGCCAAAACGACCCCGGGCATATCCCCAACGTAATCGCCATCCCCTATCGATCCAAAGCTTTTTTTTAAATTTTGTCAACATTAACTTTCAGGGTACAATACACAGAAAAAGGTGGTAAGTATTTTTTTTAAAACCCACTTATGGGGGGAAAACTTTTTTGAATGTTTTGTCATAAAAGGGGGAGCATAGTCCATTTATATGTGATTTATAATTTCAATGTACAATGTACTGTTATATACTGTTATATATTGTAATGTGCCTTATACTGTATATGGGATTTTACATGTTATGCCATCAGCATATCAGGAATGAATACCAGTGTCCTGAGGAAGCGGGTCTGTTAATCCACGAAACGCATAGTCTTTAAAATAAAATAAAATAGACACTAATATAGTGGCAATTGCCCAAGTGTCGTTTTTACAGTACATTAATATTAGTAGCGCTACTGCCCTTCTTGCTATTTCAGGAATGTATACCATGGGATATAGGAAGTGACACGTGGTATCTGACACCAACCTATGCAGGAATCAGCCAGATGTGTTATGAGAATGGGAGGACGTATAGGTCTTATAAGCATGCCCGGTCTAGAAAATTTTTCTTATACCAGTTTGCATTCAGTGACAGAGTTACTTCTGAGCCTAGGCTGGCTATGGCCCAGATGCAGGCATTCCCTTTATCACTGGGGTCAAGATTGGCTTGCAGATCTTACTGACTGAGGAACAGATACCCCTGTCAGCAACCAAACAATGCCACCCAAGGTATTTGTGAGACTCATCCCAGATACACATATGTCCTGCGGGATACAGTAGAAAGGGCCCTATACCAACACCTGGCTAAAGGAAGCTCAGTGTGAATTGGAATTGTGCAGAGTGGCAGAAGTTCCTAAAAGAAAGAGGACCTAGATGTGCAGCATATGATTGTAAAGGTGTGACCAAACGTGGTCCCGCAGTGGTGTTGCTCTGACTATGGACTGGAAGTAATGTCAGATGGAAGTGATATCGGAGCGACAGTGCTATGGGACTGGATGCACTGGAAAATGGATAAGTTAACCCATTTAAAACCAGTAAAAAAAACTAAACAAATAAATTAATCCCAATTTAGAGACGCACCATGAGGTAATTATAATTAAACTACAGATGAGAGTATGTTTATAACCAGAAAGGGTGCAGAGGTTGCAGTTGCTAAAAGTTGTCTTGGTGTCTATCAAGGTGGTTTTAAATCTGTCCCACCACTCTCGGTTCTTAAACATTAACATCATTCTGTAACTATTAAAAAGGCAATCCTGCATTAAATTGTTTCACCCACTTTTAACAACCAATTCCTAATGTTTCTATTAATGCTACAGGGACAGCACTGTTTGGTAAAAAAAATATTAACAGCAGTACATTCCTTTTTTTTTCTTCCACAGTTGGCATTATTTTTAATAGGGGCTCAGGCTGTTGTTTACTCCATCTATTCCTCATTTAAGCTTTGGCCAACAAGTGGAAGTGAAGTCTGATAGCAGGGGTCCTGAAAAAGATTTTACACTCACACCCGGGAGCTTCAATTTACTCCTCTGGTTGAGGGAACTGATAAATCAGGTTCTAAATTTGCACTCATGGGTCATTCAAGAATCAATTAAGATCACATATTTGTTATAATACTGTATATTTAAATATTTACTCTTTTCTTAACATTTTTATTTGTGTGCACAAAATAATAAACTATTATTATACAGTTCTTAATCCGTTTTATCTACACCAGCTTCTGGTTACATGAATGCAACTGATATCAGCCATATATCTGTAAACTTGTGTAGGATTGGATGACTAGATGGGAGAATTTAGGATTATAAAATGTCATAATTTACATCATTAGCAGAGTAAAATAGCCAAGACCTAAGAACTTTTTGTATTGTAGCTTGCCCTTAGTTTATACATGATGCACAAAGGGTAATGTTCTCAGGGTCATAGGTAGTCACTATTCTGTACTTATATCCATAGGATGTTGCTCTGGGCTGTAAGCTTTGTTAGAAGAATTCTTGGTTTTACTACACTTGGCCATCTTTTGTAATAGATCATTTTTTTATGGGATACTGGTTTAGTCTACTATAGTCACATTGGTTGATCAGACTATTTAGCTCACAGAGTAAGTATAAATCCTAGTAAAAAATAATAACCTTTATTGATATGCATTAAAAACCACAAACAATATAAAGATAACCAAATAGATACTCAAAAATATATGATACTTAAATCCACCTTGTAAGGCTAAAAATCCCTATTGAAATAAGGTAATACTTCAATTACAGTACCAACATATGGATCCAAAAAACATATGAGCCAAGAAATACATTATCCATGACCCATACCTATACCCTCAAAAAAAATAATAATAATAACAAAGAGAATAAATATCAGTTTACCATGAAACATATTGATATACAGTAATAGACTCACGGTTTAGTAGTTTATCATGGATGTACTTCAATCGGTATAGTTCAATGCGAAGCCAATCCAAAATTCCGATGTTACACAAATCCAAATAGCTAGAAAAAATGCATATAAGATAAAAACACCCTGCTCTAATCCTATCCAAAGAGGGGCTACTGTCCCAATAGGGACGATCCCACCTATCAGTTGGCTAACCCTATTTTAAGAACAAGTAGTGTGAGAAAATAGAGATATAGTCAAAAAGAAACACACACTACATCCGGAGCAATAGTTATGCCGCAAAACAATTCAATGTCCCGACGTGTTTCCCCAGTATTAACTGGTTCCTCAGGGGACAAGGATACAGTAGCGTAATAACCAAAAAAGAGGGGGTGATAAAAGATGGTAGCCACTTGATGGAGTGATAATGAGGACTAATGATAAAACTATTTCTAGACTCCTGAGATTTCAATCTTATACCATATTTTTGTGCAACACCAAGCATAATGTTGTTGTTCATGGGTCAAAATTAAACTTTTAGTAGAACCATAGTAAATAGTCTATTTACAATATGCAATTAATATCTCATCAATGTCGGCCTCACCTCTGTAACCTGCACCTTATCCTACCTTGCGTCATGGCCACTGCGAACAGATGCATGGCTTGTTCCTTTCACTTCTACAGGAGATCCAAATACAGCTGAGCAAGGTAGAAATCATTTATTACTAATTTAGCATTCAAAATTCTTATAATAATATAAATAAATAAAATATATATATATAATATTATATATATATATATATATATATATATATATATTATATATATAGTATCTCATTTGTTCTAATACTAATAGAACATGATTTTGAATAAATGTTAATAAAATTGTTTGTATACAAATCTGTATATGTCATTAAGCTCAGAATTGACTTTTAAGTGATGCACCTAAGATTCAGTCTTTTGATTGGTTACATGATTTTACTGTGATCTCCAGCAAAATTCGAGTCAGACTGGTCCAAGGTATAACAATAAGGGCGACAAGCATGATTATTGGCGTTAAGACACTTATTTTATGTGCATTAAATTAGTGTAGAATGCGCCTGATTTATGCACCCACTCTACTGGCGCATTCTAGTGCATAAACGACAATTCTGGCTCAGGTAAACCACTTTGAAAGTGGTTTACCTGTTCCAACAGTAATGCGCCTAGAATTGGTGTAAAGAAGCCACAAATCTATAGCTCTGTATGGTTTTAGTGCGTTCCGCCTCCCACGCGCCCCCCAAAATCAGGCACATTACAAAGTGCTGCGAGCGCTCTGTAATGTGCCTGATATTGGCCTATGGGCCATTTTAAACTATCGCGAACGCGGCTGCGCTAGATGTCGGGCTGAAAAGACGCCAGACTTCTGGTGCAGCCCCGTTCATATGTTTCCCTATGTCTAATCTATTTTCACTGTAATTCAACAACAATAAAATATCGTTTGCTGTTTATTTACCATTCAGACCTTCTTTTTTCACCATCTAAAGCCTAATTTTTCCCAGCTTTTAATTATTTCCTGCATATATTCAGTACAACGTTAGTGGTCCCTATTAATGGTATTAGCAGCTTTACTCTAGAGTGGCTCATGAGAGAGATGGTTTCTTATAATACTGCCATTGTATGATGCATTTTATACTTGTATTATTCCAGCGCTGGCTCACAAGGTACATAAAACTGTGGAGCAGGTAGAGCTCCATTAGTCTGGTCAACAGATATATTAAATTAGTTTTATTTCAAGATCTCTCTTTCATGCTTTATTCGAAAAACATAAAATACAGGAATTTATACAACCAGATTATGTTATACTATCAGAAAAAAAGTCTTGCTTTAAAATCACAAATTACAAACAATTTGGTATACCTGCTTTCCACACCTGGAACCTGTGTTAAAATATTACAGCTGCAAATGCCTTCAATGTAACACAGCCAAACACCATGAAAGACTTTATCTTCCTCTTGTTTTCATTATCCAAGTCGTGTTTTGTACTTGAAAGCATGTAATACTACCTCTGGCTCATCCTCTGAAGAATTATTAATGGTTAATTAGAAGTTTAATACCAATTACCTGGACAAACTTCACAGCAATTAATAAATCTTTGCATAGCTTGATGCTCCTGGGCCAGTTCACTAACAAGGTCTAAAATGTGAAACTTGAAAAGCCAGTATAAATATTATGGTAAGCAGTAAGAAAAAGTCATAAGACTCCATCTATTATTAATACATCAATATTCATTCACTGGCTGGATAGATAGAACTTGAATTCTAAAATTATATAGATGAATGCAATACATTGCACCAACATTGTAACATTCTATCTGATTTAGAAAGTTAAAACAATAGGTAAGTGAATGTGAACAATAGGGTTTTGGGCTAATTGCCCTTTTTCTCCAGGTAACCACCACATCAAACTGCATCTGCATACTGAGGACATGGACTCAGTTAGGGTTCTATGGTAGAGCAGGAAGCTGATGACTTTAGAACTGTGGCCTACAAGATGTTGCAGCCACATATAGGATATTCCAGTCAAGTCATCATAAAGTCACATTATCACAATCCCACTTCAAAAGGAGTAAATAAACCTGGACATCAAAAAGCCCCATCCTAATGTTTAAGGTTTAGGGTTAAGGTCAGAGTGAAAAATCATGTTTAGGACTTCTCAAAGGCAAGTTTTCCAGACCAGTGTTGATCTGAAAAGGGACAGATTTGAGCAACATTATTGGTCATGGAGTCTAGATCATAGTCCACGGTTGCAGGGACCATAGCCTCCATGCCATGTCAAGTGAGATATTTTGTCCTAAACGCCAAACTTATGAAGAATTTTTCTGTAAAAAGGCATCCAATGGATACGATACAATCATTGACACGCTCTTAACAAAAGTTTATGCCTCTGTATGAAATCTAAACTTACAACACTACAGTAGGGCCCCATAAAAGTCTATAGGTGCCTTGTTGTGCCTCTATTCCCTCCTGTACAGAACTGTTATATAGCCCTATTCAAAACTCATAATCCAATGCAAAATATAAGCAAGCTATTTCATATGGATATAAATGTCAAAATATAATAAAAATGGCAAGATTATTCATGCAGACAGCTGCCCTTTAACCATACAGTACCATGAAAATATTTCATTTATACGGCTTCAAAACCAACAATAAATGGGCTTTTACAACACAGTTTAATTGACTTTTCTCTTACTTAACATGATTAATTTATTTGCTTTTCAATAGTCAACAGTAATTGTATGAACGCTGAATTTTCTGGTTTTAGTACATGATGGTTTTATTCACAGCTTTGTACTGTGCATGTAATTATAACTAATGGCATTTGTGAATTCAGTAGACATTGACATCACAGGTTCAGAGACTGGACACAAAAGTTTTCCTTTGCTCTATTGCCTTTTTTACTTAATTTTGCTTTTGTTTGCTTTTATTTTAGTGCCGTTGACTTCATTAAATAATATACATATTTAATGTAGAACATGGACCATATCTAGCTCCTAACCCTTAGCCCTTTCTGTTGTTATCTTGTCTGTTATAACACTTTATTATAGTATAACCATGTCTTGTAACTGCTGGAAAAATCTAAGCAGCTATAAGTGTTAAAGAAAGACCCAGAGTGTGAATAAAGTGGAAGCTGAAGAAGCTTATGACAGAGGAAGGATGAAAAGCAAAAAGGGTTAATTGTGCATAGAGATTGACATGGAAATGATGAGCTGGTGGAGGTCTTTAATTGAAGGACTTTGGGAGAAGGGTCTTTTGAAGTGTGTGAAGTTTAGGAATTTCCCACCTTGGTTTAGTAACCAGATTGTAAATAGGGTTCTAGTCACAGCAGGATTGGGAGTAGTTCCGGAGGCACTGGTTTTTTTTTTTTTTTAAATAATACATTTTATTAAAGATTTTCCAAATTCGTTTTAACAAAATTTTCCAAACAGCAAGCATAAATCCAGGGGTGGACATACATTATAGTTTTTTCATCAACAAGGACAAAAATAGCAGTCAAAACATATACCAAATATCTTTACAAGTAGTTGTATTTAACTGTGCAACTAGGGTTAATGGAACCGCAGGTAGCAAGGCATCAGTAGGTCGGGGTAGCCCAGGCGACTGGGAAACATTAATATCGCAACTAAGTGTCCCGAAAGAGTACATAAAGTCGTCCATGAAAACAGTAAGTATCGGGCACAAATCAGATGAGCACCCCGCAACAATGCTCGTGGGAGTATTGCTAGCGAAAAGAAAAAAGGAGACAAAAGAGAATATTCAAACCAAACCAAACTTAAGGAGTCCTGTCAAGGCGCTGGTTTGTTAAATACAGGAGGTTATTTGTGGTTAAGGGTTAATGTTTAGACTTCATTTGCCTAACATTGTCAAGTGTGGTGGTGGGGCAGACCCAGGATGGAGATTTGAGTTTCAGCAGATAAAATCTCTAGGCAGATTTATAGATCTCCAGAGGGTTGGTCCCCTCTCATAAAATGGCCAGGCTGGAGAAAAATAGGAAAAAAAGCTATACTCACCATCAAGTCCTGTCCAGATGCTGCTTGTCAGCTCCCCAAAATTGGCTCTTCTGAATTTCCAGTGTCTTGTTGCTTGTACTCCACTTTGAATGAATCTCCTGTTAGGAGGCATAAGATACTGAGCAGATCCAGAGGAACAGATCCAGGAAGGCTTTAGAGCAACAGCAGTGCAGGATGGGGAGTAAGACTTTCTTTTCCGTTTTTTACCCAGTGTGACCCAGTTTAAACATACATTTTCTGGCCTGGAAAACCCCCTGAAGAGTAACAAGCAGTTCCTTCTTACACAATGCTCCTCAGCACAGCTGTACACCAAATCAAAACACAACTAAGGGGTTTACCATTCTCTTGTAGGTAGGTCTTGTTATAACTCCTCCAGCAACAAATCAAGAAGAGATCGTCACTCAACACAGAAATAGAGAGATATTGTGCTTTTGCAGAAATTATTTTACTGAAAAAAATATGCAGGTCATAATGGGTCTGTCTTGTCTATACTAGTTTTATTAAATATTCAATAACTGTCTGCCTGTCTTATTGCAGCTTAACAAAGCAATTGATATTGCCAGTGATCTATTCTCTTTTTAATTTAACCATACACTCCTATGGACTGTAATTTTACTTGTAATAGTATCAAATTGTTGTAATTTCAAGCATGATCACAGCTAAGTTCTTAGAAATTGATTACAAGCTAAAGCATTTAAGTAGCTTAGGATATTTAATTGTTTGTCAGTTTCTAATATATCTAATCTGTAAATTTAATGATCATACTGTTGGCACTCTAGAAGAATAGCTATCTGTGTCAGGTCAAAATTCTTCTATTTTCCTTTTTTAGACATTGGGACAGTAAATTTGGTGTTTTCAATTCACACAGATGGTATGAAACTTGATATCTGCTATGCAGTGGGTGACATTATACTTGTATGTGGTGGAACTTTCTAGAACAAAAAGTAATGATACAAAACTGCACTTAGGGATTACAACTATGTCACAGACCTCAAAATACAACCCAAAGCCACAAACAATTGATATGAGCTCAACCAACCAGCACCAAAGTTCATATTAACCTAACAGACTTCCAACAGAATCACTACCCAACAGGGTCTTCCCTCTATCGACTCCTACACACTTTGCACCCCTGGGCTCAGTACTTTAGACTCTCATTAACACAGATAGGCAATTCCCAAAACAGACACAAAAATGCCAAAATAAAGAGAGTCTAATTAAAACTGCTGTTTGCAGTCAGACACCCTCTGGGCGGCAAAGTCTAAGGTTACCTCTAGGTGTTTACCAGATCCTGCCATGAAGCAGGATGGACTAGGCTGCAAGATACCCAGATTGTCTCACCAGAGGGATGTAGGAAGACAAACAAGAATGAGAAAACTAACAGGACAAACAATGGAGGACTGGGGAAACAAGACAAAACAAGGAACAAACTAGAGTAGTCAAATGAGCCGAGGTCAACATCCAAGAAATTACATGGTACCAAATTGTGGAGCAAAAAAAAAACAGAGACAAAACAGACAGAGTTCCAAATCAGAAGGTACAATCCAAATGCAAGTATCGTAAATTTAGTCAGCATAAAAGAACAGTCATAAGTGAGGTATACACAGGGAGTAAGGTTCAAATACCCCACCTCAGACATTAATTGGACACAATTTCAGACTGAGGCCATGAGACATGAAAAGCTAAATGAGTAGAGTGAACTCCTAACAATACTGATGAGCTTTAGTGTATTTTGAGATATCTGGGTGCTTTCTGACTTTTTAACCCTCTATGTATCTATATGCTATGGATAAATCTAATCGTAGCTATATAAGGATAAAATGTAAGAAGTGTGTTCAGGTTGTTTTCTGGTTTATAAAACCAATGTCAAAGACCCAGTAAGGGAATTCGAAGTTAACAAATGGGGTTTCCCAAAGTGGTTAGGGAAAGCAGAAAGAGACTACAAAAAACATCACTCACTCTATGGGACCTGACACATAGTTCCATAGTTTGTAAGGTTGAACAGAGACAGACTTCCATACAGTGCAGCCTATTGCCCTATAGTGTAGATCCTGAAGAAGACAAAAAAAAAACATGCGGTGGAAGCCAATTGTCCTCATTTTAGGGAAAAATTCCTTCTCAACTCCAATCTGGCAATTAGAATAAATGCCTGGATCAATGCTCCTTCTCCAGAATCCTGGTCACTATAACTTGTTATATTATTGCACTATAGAAATGCACCCAGACCCTTTGTGAACTCTGTTAATGAATTCACCATGACAAGTTCCTCTGGCATAGAGTTCCACAGTCTCACTGCTCTTACAGTAAAGAATCCCTTTCTAGGTTTATGTACAAATGTTCTTTCCTCTTGGCGTAGATGATGCCGCGTTGTTCTGGACACAATCCTGGGCATAAATAGATCTTGCAGAGATCTCGATATTGACCCTTGACTTATTTCTACATATTTATTAGGTCCCCCCAAAGCTGTCAATTCTCTAAAATAAATAACCCTAACGTTGCTAATCTTTCTGGGTATTGCAGTCCACCTAGTGCTTTTATTATTTTTGTTGCCCGCCTTTGAACCAGTTGATGCTCTACAATATCTTTCCTGTGCACTTCTGCCCAAAGCTATACACAATATGTGTGGTCTGACCAGTGACTTGTATAACGGGAGAATCATATTCTCATTGTGTGCATCTTTGCCCCTGTATTATACATGAACAGTAAAAAAAAGTTCTGTAATGCTGCATTTCTCCTGTACTGATGCTGCAAAAGAATGATTCCTCCATAGGTTACAGCTCATCAGTAGTTGAAGCAACAGGTCATCTGTGATTATCAAGGGGCATATTTCAAAAACTGTATTGTCAAAGCAGGCAATCCGATTATAACAATAATAAATAATTTGGGGAACATATAAGAAACAAATTGTATCGTATTTTTGGGGTTATTTCCTATGTCCTGTGTCCACATTTATTGTTCCACTGCTATAGAAGGAAATCTATTTTCTTTGGACTAATAAAAAGGAATTAGTCCAAAGAATCTAAAATATACAACATAAGAAATGTAAAAAGCACAAACACTGCAGATTCAGCAGACATATTACACAACATATTTGGCAATAACATCCGGCAGCACAATTGTTAAAATTCAAGCAAGTGTCAACAATATAAATGGCAAATCAATAAAACCATCCAACACGTTATTAAACCAATTAATAATGCATATTGGTATTGATGAGTAGGATATTAATGGTCCCATAAGTGTTTTTTACAGCTATTCCAAAATATTTTCTTTATGTAGGTAGTACGTCGTATACAGCTGTAGTGCAAAGAGATTCTGGGTATACTTGTGACATATTGTATTTTGAATGAACTGTATTTATTAAAGATCAAGAAGTTATATCTTGGTATTGTGTATATCGTGCAAATTTGACCGAAATCCAAGTGCTGTGATTCAGGTTGGCGCGGATTGATTTTTGTTTGCCAAAAAAATCACCTTTAACTGTGACCCTAACACTTAATCCGGGGTAGGATTATGTTTTTTTTTTTTTACTAGGTTTAAATGGGTAAACTTACATGTTTTCTGGTGTTTCTGGTTTTACAATGCTGCCACTTCGATGGTACTTCTGTCTGATGTTACTTCCAGTCTAATGCCACGTTATTTTTATCTATGTGATGTTGGACTATAAAAGACGTTAGGCAGAAGTAAAATTGTGGGATTGGAAGCAGCAGGGACCAGGTAAATTAACGTACTCAAATCCACAAAAATAAAAATAAAAAATAACTCTTAACCCAAGCTCCAATTTATGGTTCAGTTCAGGAAGAGGGATAAGTTTAGGGTTAGGATCAGAGTAAAATATTTTGGGTTCAAGATTTCCTGAGCCTGAATTTCTTCATAAGTCTGGTCAAACCAAACAGGGACAGTTGAGTTGAGCAACATTAATATTATGTAATTAAAGACAGACCTCTATTAATTCCAGTTTGACTGAAATTTTGGGATCAGGAATGAAATATTCATTTAGGGCAGATTGGTTCTTCTCTTATGGGTTCCAAAGTCTTCATCAGTATGGGAAACAAAGCGTTAGAATTCCCTCTACCCCTCCCTTCATCCACATCTTTCCCCACCCTTGGCTGAACTTGATGGACATATGTCTTTTTTTCAACCGTACTAACTATATAACTCCATAGCTGTTATTCACTTGAAGATGGCTACTGTAAGATCCCTTTTTCATTTCAAAAGATAATGAGAAGGGTCTTTATGTCCTCTTTCCTGAGTATTTAATTGTACACTATGCCAAAAAAACTTGTGAATGACAATTATGTTTAAAATATCCTAAGTAATAAAATACTAATTTCTTATTGAAAAAGAAGGTTTTGGCTAGGGCTGTAGAGCAAGTTTTTGTTTTGCAACTTTTGTCATAATATTTCTCTTTGATCATTGTGTTTCACTATGAATGAAAAGTCACAGGAGACATATGATGGTCCTAAGCCCAATAGAGAAACATTGGAGTTGTACAATGGTCATGGTAACCCACAATTAATGTATATCTTAGGTTTATCACAGTAAAACGTTATTGTGGAGCCAATGCCGAAAAGTTCTTACTTCTTTATACTTGTTCTGTAGCTGGGAATAAAATGATTGTATTTAAATTAGATATAACATTAGGAAATCAGCATTACTCACAATACAATTACCGTATATTGCTGTCACCTTGGTTCGTTCTTAGAGTTTTAACTTGCCTACATTAAAAAGGTAATATATCCACTCAGTGTAGTGCTGTGTCCCTATGGAACACTACAGGAGGCTTTCTATTTGCTATTCATTGGAATGAAAGTTGCTGCATTATACATCTTCTATATACAGAGCAGGAGGCAAAAAGATAATCTGGTGATGGTGTCCTTCCATGAGGAAAGACGGGATTGTCAGATAAGTGAAGGGCTTTGCTGTCAGGACCATAATTTTTCTCCCTTGCTCAATGTAGATTTAAAAAATCGAGGAAAATGTTTCCATGAATACTAAGCACAAATGTCCCAGGTTCTATACTATATGTGTAATCCATCCTGAGGGCTTCATACTGTAGATAAAGACAAGAAGCAGAGTTTACTTAAAACAATGGTATTTCAATAATATGTTCAGTAGGTGTCCTGTTATAGACTGTTCTATTGTATGATAGATAGATAGATAGATAGATAGATAGATAGATAGATAGATGTGCAATAGGTGGATAAGAGATAGAGAGAGACAGATATACTTTCCTATCTGTAACTGTGGTCGATAGAAACATAGATAGGCAGATAGCAGTATTGACCTTTGGATTAAGGTAGGGCTAGTTTGGCTTGATTCAAATTTTATCAGCGATGTTGGGTAAAGTATGCAATCAATCAAAAGACTTGATCTATTGCTTTAGTATCACATACTTTCATAAATATTACTTAATTAATTACCACTTAATTTGCACCTTGTTATCAATGAGAGAGATAGACAGACAGGCAGACAGATAGATAGATAGATAGATAGATAGATAGATAGATAGATAGATAGATAGATAGATAGATAGATAGATAGATAGATAGATAGATAGATTATGTACCTAAAACTCTTGGCTTGTTCAGCACCATAATATTAATGGCGCTCAAAAATAAATGATAATAATGATAACAGTAACGATCAATAAAAATAGATGTGAGATAAATAAAGATACATAATCAGAAAGATAGATTTTTTGCTGAATTAGAATAAACAGGATGGACCCTGAATGTAGCAGATGATTGCATTACATCTACACGGTACTTACCTTGCCATCTTCTATTTTTGTTTAAATTAATAAAAAAATATCAGAATGGTTGTTGATAGTCGACTCAGTGGCATCCGCTTTCATATGTAGTTTTCATTTACTTTGATATGTTTTCATTCTTTTTCACCATTTGTTATCAGTTTTGTGGACCTTTTATGATCAGTCATTACTTTTATCTTATCCTGCTTGCTGAGATTTTTTTATTTGCTTAGTAAAAGCATTTATGGTAAATAATGAAAAATTTGAAAACACAAAACATTCAAAACTTTGTGACTATATAAAAGAAAAATGCCATGTTTTGGACTATTTAAACCATCAAAACACATATGCTGTATAGTAATACTGATGCTTTCTATTACTATTTTCAAGCACTTTTTTATGCAAGATATTCAACATAGTTATGAAAAATAAAATAAAATGCAAACTACAAAAGAAATTAATCAGGCCATAAGGATTAAAATCAATAAGTAAACATTCATCCAGTTAGATCTCAGACAGTCATATAGCCAGTTGTCCACACTAAGGGTGACATGTCAGAAAAGTGGCGTATTCATGCCAGTTTTAGGTGCATTAAATCAGTGTAAAGTGTGCCAGAAAGTCCGATCCTTTAAAAAATCTGGCGTCAGGTATACCTTGCATAGAAAACTTAATGCACCTAAGAAGGCGAATCACGTCAAAAAAGGGTCATTGTGCACTTTGCGGCACATGGCATATGATTGGTAGTATATAAAATGCACCTATCGAGGCGCATTGCCCGATGGAGGCACATAACATATGCAATGGGCCACATTAGGCGAAAGTGCCTGAAGGGGGCGGGGTGCACGTGTCATGCCTGGCGTATAATGGGCCTAGTTTTGGTGTACGACAGTTCATTTACAACAAGAATATGGCGTCAAAAGTTGTTATGGCACAAAATAGACCAAAAAACTAGCGTTGGCGTGTTGGGATATGTCACCCTAAGTGATACATCCGCTCAACTCACCTGTTGTCAATTTGGATGCAGTTTTTGATGCCCTCTTGCTATTTTCCTGTTTTAGGCTGTAATGGGGCATACAACAATCCTGCCTCCTATAAGGTAATACCATTTACTTACCAACTTTCAAAAAAGTGATATTTCCATGGAGAACACAGTGGGCCACATGGTGACTCAATGGTTAGCACTATTACAGTGCTGAGATCCTGGATTCAACAAAAATTAAGGGCAACATTGAGTTTGTTTGTTCTCTGGGATTCCCCTGAGTACTTTCTGACCCCCAAAAGGAACTGGGACCGATGTGAGTGATGACAATCTTTTAACAGTGCTACATAACAAGTCATATATTAAAGACTCTGGGAAAACTGGGTGGGCTCCAAAGCAGATGGTGAAATGGAGAGAGTGGAGCACCACACAATGCAGCAAGAAGGTACATGGGAAAATCCGTGGCTGCAGGCACCAGCCATGACAATATGGAACAGAATGTATTACTTTGGAATGGACCTTTATTGTGTGACAGGTTCTATTCACTCACTGATTATTGCTCATTGCACCCAGCACCTACAGCATCAAGAATTAGCTTGGAAATTGTGTCTGATTTGGATGAATAAAGAAATATGAAGGACAGAAATCATTAAACTGCATCTGCTACTTCTTGAAGGCACCTTAAAGTAAATCTGTCAGGTGGTTTATGTTGCCCTATATGACAACGGGATGTGATAGAGGAACAGAAGCTGAGCTCTGTGATATATAGGGTCATATGATAGAAGAGAAGGGCTGAGCTCTGTGATATATAGGGTTATATGATAGAGGAGAGAAACTGAGCTCTGTGATATATAGGGTTATATGATAGAGGAGAGAAGCTGAGCTCTGTGATATATAGGGTTATTGTGTAGAGGAGAGAAGCTGAGCTCTGTGATATATAGGGTTATATGATAGAGGGAGTGCAGTGGAGCTCTGTGATGTATATGGTTATATGTAGAGGAGAGAAGCTGAGCTCTGTGATTTTATAGGGTTATATGATAGAGGAGAGGAGCTGAAGCTTTTGTGATGTTTTGGGGGTTATATGATAGAGGGAGAGAAGCTGAGCTCTGTGATATATAGGGTTATATGATAGAGGAGAGAAGCTGAGTTCTTTGATATAAACGGTCATATGATAGAGGAGAGAAGCTGAACTCTGTGATATATAGGGTTATATGATAGAGGAGAGAAGCTGAGCTCTGTGACTAATAGGTTATATGATAGAGGAGAGAGGAGCTGAGCTCTGTGATATATAGGGTTATATAATAGCGGGAGGAAGTTGAACTCTGTGACATATAGGGTTATATGATAGAGGCGAGAAGCTGAGCTCTGTGATATATAGGGTTATATGATAGAGGAGAGGAGTGAGCTCTGTGATATATAGGATTATATGATAGAGGGGAGAGGTGAGCTCTGTGATATATAGGGTTATATGATAGAGGAGAGTAGCTGAGCTCTGTGATATATAGGGTTATATGATAGAGGGAGAGTAGCTTGGCTCTGTGATATATAGGGTTGTATGATAGTTGAGAGTAGCTGAGCTCTGTGATAAATAGGCTTATATGATAGAGGGAGAGAAGCTGAGCTCTGTTAAATATATGGTTATATAGTAGAGGAGAGAAGCTGAGCTTTATTTAGGTTTATTTGTTTTGGAGCAGGATTTGTAAGTAAAAAGGAGAGTTAATCCTTTTTACTTACTACCTAATCATCAGACAATCCTGAAGCAAACAAAGTGCCATGTCATACTGGCCTTATGGTTACAATCGGTTGTTTGTCCTTTTCATTCCTTCTGACAGATTAAAAGAAGGGGAAAATCAAACATAGTAGCAACATCATAGAGTGGTGGAAGGTGGAAACAGCATTAGGAAACCACAGGGTTTTCGAGTGAAACAGTCGTCAGTTGGCAGCAGCATGAGTAGACCACAGAGTGGTACAATCACAGATTGTGGAGGTGGCAGCAACATCAGTAGGCCACAGAGTGGCAAATGACAGATTGAGGAGGTGGCAGCAACATCAGTAGCTCACAGAGTGGCAAATGACAGACTGAGGGGTGGCAGCGACATCAGTAGGCCACAGTGGCACAATAACAGATTTTGGAGGTGGCAGCAACATCAGTAGGCCACAGAGTGGCAAATAACAGACTGAGGCGGTGGCAGCAACATCAATAGGCCACAGAGTGGCACAATGACAGAGTATGGAGGTGGCAGCAATATCAGTAGGCCACAGAGTGGCACAATCACAGATTGTGGAGGTGGCAGCAACATCATTAGGCCACAGAGTGGCAAATGACAGATTGAGGAGGTGGCAGCAACATCAGTAGGCCACAGATTGGCAGAATGACAGATTGAGGAGGTGGCAGCAACATCAGTAGGCCACAGATTGGCACAATGACACAGTGTGCAGGTGGCGGCAACAACAGCAGCAGCAAGAGGTTGGGGAGTGGCATAATGACATATTTTGGAGGTGGCAGCAACATCAGAAGGCCACAGAGTGGCAAATGACAGATTGTGGAGATGGCAGCAGCATCAGAAGTCTACATAATGGCCTAGTGAAGAGTGAGGAGGTGGGTGGCAAGACAGTCAAATTCACGCTTACCCCGCCCACCTACAGTTAGTTACAGTTTTCCCTGTATCAATGTGTGTACAGAGCAAAGTGTCAATCACTGTATGTGGGTGGGGCAGCAGTTTCACTTTCACTTTTTGAATTTTCTCTGCTTATTATGTGAAAATCCTGCTTTAAATTATATAACCTATATATGACAGAAGTCAGCTTGTTTCCTTCTATCACAGCCCGTCTAAGGGTAACATATACCAGTGTACAGGTTCATTATATGGCAGCCTACTCCAACAACTCTTATTCCATCGCTGGCATGAACAGTCATCTAACATTTCAGTACTGATCCAGAGGATATAACACTTAGCCCACAACCTCTTTCAAGTATTATGTATATGAGACTGGAGGGGAAGAGGAACTAGTAGGTAAACCCCAAAGGACACTCCATAAGCTTGAATCGATGGCCATAAATACTGTATCTGTTTCTGTCACTTATTTAGCATTGACTTTTGTTTTGGTTAAAGATTGTCACTACTCTTATAAGATCCTGCTCCAAATGGAGGTCACTATAGTGACAAGGATCATGGTGGCCACTTCATATACTCTGAGAAAACCCACACACAACATGAAAGGGAACATACAAATTCCATGCAGATGTTGTCCTTTGTCAGTTTCAGACCCAGAACATCAGGGCTGTAAGGCACCAGTGCTAACCACTAAGCCACCACGCTGCCCATGAAAATACATTAGAGTTAATACTAATAAAGAAAAAGGAGGATGTGAAAGATTGAAAGCCACAACCTGCAATTCATTGACCCCTTGCTGACAGCCAGTCATAAAAAAATATGGCTCTTTTTTTTATATTGCAAGAGCCATAACTTTTTTAAATTTTCCATCTTAATAGACATAATAGGGTTTTAATTTTGCGGGACAAGAAGTACTTTCTAATAGTGTCATTCATCATACATAGAATATACTGGAAAACCCCAAAACCAAGTTTGTCAAAATTTTAAAATAACGTATAATAATAACGTATAATAATAATTTGTGCCACATTTGCAAGGGTTTTGTTTTTACGTTGTTCATTCTTCAGTAGAAATGATGTGTTATCTGTTTTCTGCAATTCAAATAATTCAGGAATCCAGCAACATTCATCATTTTCTCCCCCACCCCCCAAAAAAAAAAAAAAAAAGATACGTATAAAACGTCAGATTTAGTGCTTCATTGTAAAAAATCAAGTAACAGTGTCTCAATTGACAGTTTTCGGCATAACCTTATTTATAGTTTTAGTACCATAAAAAAAACTGTAAACATTTGACTGCTAGGAGACGCGATTGTCATTACACCCTTCTGCACTGTATGGGTATGTTCACACGGCTTATTTTGGGGCGCATATCGCCAAGTATTGCGAGCATGCTGTGCTCTAATATGAGCAAAAAGCGCCCCAATCATTACGGTAATCAACAGTTCTCCTAGAGACCTATGGATTACTCCTCCCCTCCCGGGGCGTACAATACGATCGTGTTGTACACGTGGGGAGCTAATTGACATGTTATTTATTCGCGGCGCTTTCGTGCCGCGAGTAATGCTTGTCCATGGGGACGGTGGGCTGCCAGCCCCCCAGCGTCGCGGGGGTACTCGTCGAACAGTCCGATTCACGTTGACCCGGCATAATTGCGGGGTGTGCTGTACCCCCTCCAAATTTTAGCCGTGTGTATATACGCTATAAGGAATGCAGAAGGGTGTTTAAAGATGTCATTTTTACGACTTCCTACCTGGGGCAGAAAGTGGTATAACAGGAGACATAACGACGATGGAAGCATTCACAAGGCGCCCTAGCCGCAATGTTAACCGATCAGCACCGTGTGATTTTGCCGCCGGGGTGCCGATCAGAGTGAAAAATGGTTTTGCATTAATTTAGATGTCTCAATCGTCACAACATCCAAGGGGTTAAACTGAACCGATCGGAGTCGTGCTGTTAACGGCAGCTGTCAGCTGCAATAACAAGTTTATACCAGCCTTCTGTGTAGCGGGATTACTGCATCAGGATGTATGGATACATCATGTGTCTTTAAGGGGTTAAAACTCAACATTTACATTAAACAATCATGACATATTCGTGGCACCATGCCAGCTCTTGTAGGAATTGCAAAGAAACTGAAACATGGGATGAGCCTGGTGTGAGTTTTTTGTTTTATTTTTATTGCAAGGCACTTCTACATTTTCTTTTCTTTAACAATTAGATACAATTTCTGACAGATCATTCTGTCTCTGAAGATAATACAAACATCTGGTTTGTTATATTCCTACATCTGGCTCGTAAACTAAGTCACCATACAATAACCTTGAAGGAAAAATATTACTTGTATCATCATTGACAACATAGCTGATGAAGGGCTGTAGGACATACTTATATGGTGCAATGTGATTATAAATGCTTGCTTTGGACTAAGCATTGTTTGTGAAATCTGTCATATGTGTGTGCATGTTTTAGGGATAAATAACTTTTGCATCCTGTAGGTTTTTAGCTCACACCCAACCACCATTTCTGACAATCTGGGGGTCAATTAGATCTTTGCATCACCGTCTTCTTGGTTAGACAGTTTCTGGAAAATCAATGTACACGAATCCAGTGCAGTAGTTAGGTTTTAAACTTACCTAAGCCAGCTTTGTTCTTTATTTAGCACACAGTAACAGGTCTGTATAAAACAAAAAGAATGAAAGGAAAGGCAGCTCACCATTCCACCATTCCATTTGAGGCGAGGTTGCACAGAAAGTACTTGTAACGGTCTGGTAGTGGATCTGCTGGACCACCGCAAGCGATGGTGGAAGCCCACACCAGGTAGCGTAATCTAAGTAGGTCCCGGTATTCACCAGAGCCCGCCGCAAAGCGGGATGGACTTGCTGCGGCGGGAATCTACCAGGTCGCTTCCACTGGCGGGATTTGCTTGCGGTGGCGGCCAAGGGTAGCCGAGGTACAGAATCGGCAATCAGGCTCGTAGTCGGGGACAGGCAGGAAGGTCTGGGCAGGCGGCAGAGGTTCGTGGTTAGTAAACGTAAGCAAGCAGGTTCGGTACACAGTAGACAAGACAAGGCTTTCTGGAATGCTTTCTCGATAGGCATGAGCACTAAAGATCCGGAATGGCTGCCAGGAAGAGGCCGGTGCACTGTCCCTTTAAATTTCACACTGCCGGCACGCGCGCGCTAGGGAGCGGAGCCGCGCACGCCGCGGGACAGAAACGGACAGAGCAGGAGCGTGGCCGGGTAAGTGAACACCGGCACTGGCAGGGGGATGAGCAGACCCCGGACCCGACGTGCGGGACGGGGCGCCGCTCGGCGTCGGGGCACGGATGCGCCTGCGACCCGGGACGAAGGTTGCAGGAGCATCCGTGACAGTACTCTGTCAGTGCTACAGTTGTAAGCTGAGTACCAAGGTGGGCTTCTCAGAATACAGGGAAGTCACGAATGAGAAAAACGAATCCAAAACCAGTTCAACCAAAAGTATAGTTTTGAACTTGCCGGAAAAGTATATTCAACATATTCCGCAAAAACACATGTATAAAGATGTGACTAAGGCCCCTGTGCTACACAGGGCACCGCCGGGAGTGTATTCTCTGGATACACGATATGTTTACCTACCCACGGGGTTTGGAAAGGCTGACTACCAATTACATTTTAATACCCTACACAACAGGAACAATTGTATGTGGTACAGTTCAAAGGCATGCTCGCGGGGTAACACAACAGCTTACAACCAAATTGGCTTTATCCGCTATTCCTACAAGATAAATATAACATTCGGAGTAATACAAGCGAACAGGTTGCAATAATAAAAGTACTATGACAAGCCCTCTCCAATGTCTCGAATTAGGAACCATTCTTGAATAGACACCTATGGCCTGACACCAAATCTTGCCCTAACTAGGCTAGCTAAAGGCCTGGAAATAGTTTTAGGTTGATTGGCGTGCATGCTTTCGACCCGGGTCTACCTTGAAATTGCGGACAGTCACTGCTCGGAGATGAGGGTCCCTTTTGTTGGGAGTCAGATATCCAAGATGGTATTTGCTCCTTTCTGTCTCTAGATCCTGTAGAATGTCACAGTGCTTTCCTCGCCAACAGCATCAATGCAGCCAGCCGAACTCATCTCTCTCACTGGAGCTGATCACAGTACATGGATTCACATATTCAGTTGATCTAAGCAGAACTGTGCTCAGCATTTGTCCTCTGCCTGATCTTTCCATCTCATCACTTCTTCTCTCTAAGATGGCAGCTGTTTCCTTGTGTTTCTCTGTCATATGACATGTCTTAGTATCTATTATGTATAAGTTAGATTCTGAAAACAGTGGTATCTTGTGGCCAAACAGCAGAATGCAATAGGATCATTTGTAATCATCAATTACATATATGATTTTACTGTGTAAACATAATGAGGTTGCTCCACCATCCCACACAGTAACAAAACAAGTCTTTAGAGAATCCAGCACTTCTCTTGCATAAGATCAATATTTATTCAATTCATTAAAAAAATGAGCTACAGAACTTCAGGCAATACTGACACATTTTAAACTTATTTGTTCTTTATCATAAAGACTACAACAAACACAGCATAAACCCAAGACCATCTAGCCTCTAACTAAACATAAACTCCCCCAAACCTATCTAATCTATTGCCCAGATTCAGAAACCATGTTTTCCTACCATACTCTGGTTTTATACCACGGTTAAACATACTGCTTCAGTCTAAGAGAGAACCCTCTTTGAAGAGCCTATGTGTTTGTTTGTCTAACTAACTCAAGATTTGGAGTGGCGTTTAGCTTCTTCCAACCAGGTCCTTTTCTAGGTCTTGTTGTTGCATATATAGTGCCAACATATTGCATAGCTCTGCAAAAAGATAGTTATCACTCACTGTTTCTAGTAGTGCTCTAAATCCATGTTTCCTATGTTGCCTTAAACACCACTTATTGAAAAAAAACAAAATCAATCCAATGAATTGAGCTGGGAATTTTTGGGGGGAAAAAAAATCAACTTCAGCAGAAAAAAACCCAGCAGTACTGTTTTCCCTTTTTTCCTTATCGTGGTGACACAGAGGTAGAAACAATGGTAAATGATAAAATATCCACAAAAATTTGTCCCATTTTATCAGACGGAAATATTCCTTTAACTATGCAGGAGATTTGAATTTCTGTCTCAAAAAACAGAGCTTGACCACATTAAAATTTGTTAAGAAATTAAACAAGACAACATTTACATTTTGGACCTTTTATCTAAAGTGCATTCAAAGGTGTACACAGACCAAGAAAGGCGCTAAATTAAAAATTTGCTATTTATAAAAAATTCATTTTCCTTGCAGATTTTAAATAATTCATAAAAAATCTTTTTTTTAAAAAAATTTGATTTGAGTAAAAAAAAAAGGTATCATTTATTTCTACCTGCTGTGGAGGTTTAAAATCGTTTTAAAATTTGCCCCACTTCATATTCATTAGCCTTTAGAGAAAACAAATTTGTAGAATCCCATAAACTTCCAAAGCAGAGAAAATTTCAAAACCCTTTTTAAAAAAAAAATAAATTAAACATTAAATGATGTATTAGATATGTATAAGATTTTTTCAATGAAAGACCAGGGTATTTGTCAGCCATTTTTATCGTGTTTAGTAATGACCCACAAAAATGGGCAAAAAACCCGTAACATCTGTGGGGATAAATTGTGTCACTTTCAACTAATGAAAAATTTTTTTTTCTGAAAAACGTCCTACTTTGTTTTTCATGGTTCAAAAAACCTTACCTTAAAGGGGTTTTATCACCATGTTATTTTACAGCCACAGCCAGCTTTGGAATTACACATGCTGTTCAGGTTGAGGGCAAGTCTGTATCAGGTCTGTATCAGTAACTGACATATCAGCTCTGTTGTTCCAAGGTATTCCTGCTACACCTACTATTGCGGGGGATTTATAAAGTGTATTACACAAGGCTGCTGAGCGCCAAAGAGTGTTTACTTAGAAATTTTAAGAATTTTTTTTTAAAGTCGGGTTACTAAGAAAAAGACTCGCAGAGGTGACCCACTATAACAATCTGACAAACTAAAATGGCACAAAGAAATAAAGTGATGAGAGAAAGCAGGAAAAGGTAAAGGAGAGAGATGGTCATAAGTAGTGTTGAGCGATTATTATCACAGAGAAACCTCTACTATTAGCTGGGGAATCCTTAAAATTTTAGTTAGATTAGGTTTGGGAAAATTTTATATATTTTGGGTAGAGTTTTTTAAAGGAGCAATCAAACCACTGAAAAAGCCCGGGGGGAGCGGAGGGGGCCCCCCCGCGGGCGAAAAACAGACAAGCTCTATAAAGAGTACGGGATAAAGTTCACCAAACTTAGTGTAGAAAATGCAATACTTTTTTAATAAACAGTTTTCTTTTTGAAATTTTTCCTGGATATTGGGCACCCCTGAACTTATAGGATACACATCTTTTTTTTAGTAACTGCGGGTTCTTTTTGTTAGGTCCCAAAACTCCATTTTTATTATCAGAAATACATTTATCAATAGGGGGTTTTCTTTTTTCCTTTTTTTGGGCCCTTTCCCAAACCTTTTGTTGATATATCCACCTTGTACTTAAATTAGAATCTAGAAATTTCCGAAACAGGTTGATAGTCCAAAAAAAAACCTTGTAATATCCAAAAAAATTTCAGTTTACTTTTTTGATTTTGGGGCCACTACAGCTTTGTTCATTGAGGACCTTGAAACAAAAAATGTGAATAGGGGAAATTTTTGTAGTCACCACAGGTAAATTGATGGGTACCAAAAAAAAACCTTTTTTTTTCCGAATACTTTTTCAGATACGTGTTTTTTTCATTTTGTGGCGCACTAAAAGCTTTGTTCTTTTGGGGCCCCTTTCCCACTTAAATTTTAATACGGAATTTTTTATTCACCACGGTGAATTGATGGGTTTCCAAAAAATACCTTTATTTTTTCCAAAATACATTTCAGATACTTGTTTTTAAATTTTGGCACGGGCCCCTTTGTTGAGAATCAACTTTGCGTTAAATTTGAATACGCAATTTTTGTAGTAAACCACGGGTAAAATTGATAGGTGCCAAAAATCCCTTATATTATCCAAAATATTTTTACAGATCTTTTTTTTTTTGCAATTTTTTTGCCCAGCCCCAGTTTTTGTTATAAAAGCCCCCTTTGCATTTAAATTTGAATCCAGCAATTGTGTAGTTACCACGGGAAGTTTAAAAAAGGTTCCCCAAAAAATACCTTTTTTTTAAAACCGTATACTTTACAGATACTGTTTTTTTCATTTTTGGCGCACTCCCAAGCTTTGTTAAATTGAGGCCCTTGCACTTAAATTTTTAAAAATACGCAATTTTTTTAGTACCACAGTGAATTAAATTTTGCCAAAAATACCTTTTTTTTTAACCAAAAAACTTTTCAAAAACCGTTTTTTTTGGCATTTTTGGGCCCAGCCCAAAATTTTTTTTGACAGAGCCCCCTTTGCAGTTAAATTTGAATCCCCCAATTGTTGGTTACCACAGGTGAATTGATAGGCCAAAAAATACCTTTTTATTATCCGAATACTTTTCAGATACTGTTTTTTGATTTGGGGCGCACAAACAGCTTTGTTCATTGCGCAGCTTGCACTAAATTTTAAAAACCCCAAATTTTTATATTTCACCACTAGTTTGACGATTGGGTTGGCCCTATCAAAACGATCGATATTCGATAGTCCGGGCCGCAAAATCGAAAAGGTTTTTCGTTTGGGAGCCTCGATTATGGGGCCGATGCCCCCATTAAAGCTATGGGAGAGCAACAACATTTTCATTATTAAAAACCCCAAAACGGGCTGGAGAAAGCTGAATTTAACATCCCAACAGTCCAAAGGGAAAACGTGCACATTTAGGAAACACACTTGGGTTTTAAAAGTAACAGAAAAAAAGTCACAGACCATTTACAACCCCTGTCCTTGAAACCACAGCCTGACCCTTAAACCTGCATAAACCCTAAAAATTAAAAAAAATGCCAAAGGCAGTATGATTTGAACCATCATTTTAAACTTGAACTGGACATTAAAATTTTCCCTGTCCGGGAAAACGCAGATGAGCCCCAAACCTGCTTTACCCCCACTTTTTAAAAATCCCCGGAAAAAGGAGTTTTTTTCCAACCACCATTTTGTTGAACGGAAACTTTGACAAAAACCTGTCCTGGGCCACAGCATGACCCCCAAACCTGAAAGCCCCCCACTTTTTAAAAAGTCCCGAAAAAAGGAGTTTTTTTAAACCAACCCCACCTTTTAAATTTTAAACGGAAAATTGACATACCGTCCGGGGGCCCACAAAAATGACCCCCCCAAACCTGCATGACCCCCACATTTAAAAAGTCCCGGGGAAAAAGGGAAATTTTAAAACCCACCTTTTTTAGTTGAACGGGAAACATTGACTATACCGTCCGGGGCCACAACATAAACCCCAAAAACCCAGCCCCCCCCACTTTTTAAAAAGTCCCGGGAAAAAGAGCTTTCAACCATTTTTTAAAGGTTGAACTGCCCAATTGACAAAACCCCTTTCCGGCCACAGCTTGACCCCCAAAAAACCTTTGCATCCCCCCCCCACTTTTTAAAAAGTCCCCGGAAAAAGGATTCTTTCAACCACCATTTTATTTTAACTGGCCCCAAAAAAAAAAAAAATCCCCCCAAAAAAATTCAAAGCATGCCCTTAGCCACTCTTGAAAATTTGGGGTGAAGAACAAATGTCTGTTAGAAAAAACATTTTTTAGAATAGGACCTGTGGTAAAGTTTCATGTAAACAGAAAAAATGCCCCCAAAAATCAAAGCAGGGCCCCTTTGGGGCCACTTGGTCAATTGTGAAAAACAAATTCTGTTAGAAACAACTTTTTTTAAAAAAGGGGAACCTGTAGTATGTTGCAGGGTCCCAGCAAAATCCCCCCAAAAAATTTAAAAAAGCATGCCCTTTTTGGGGCCACTTTGGTCAATTTTTAAAAGCCCAAATTCTTTTAAAAACAACATTTTTTTTATAATGGGACCTGTAGTAATTGCGCACCCAAAGCAAAATGACCCAAAAAATTAAAAAAAATGACTTTTTTCCAGCCACTTTTAAAAAAATTGTGAGGGAGAAATGCCATTTAAGAAGCCACATTTCTGTTAAAAAGGGACCATAAATTATTGCTGAAATTTTCCACAGCTAAAATGCCCCCCAAAAAATTATAAAAAAGGACTTCCCCAGCCACAATTAAAAATTGTGAGGGAAAAAATCCCCACTTAGAAGTCACTTCTGTTCCAAAGGCCCCCTGATTTTTCTGTACCCAAAACAGAAAACATGACCTAAAAAAAACCTTTGAAAAAGCGAAAACTTTTTAAGATAAAGTGATTAAAGGGAATAGGGGTTTTTTCCATAAAACCCTTTGCTTTTTTTACGCTCCTCACAGCAAAACCAGAAAAAAATAAACTGTTGGGAAAAAAAAAAAAAATGCAGAAAGAAATGCTTTTAAAAAAAAAGTTTTCAAGAGGACCATTTCTGTTTGAAAAGGAATGTGAAGAAAGACTGGCAACTAATCGGTGACCTCGGAAATTTGGGGGCCAAAACATCAATCGGGAAAAACCTTTCCGATTCATCTTGAGGGAAAGTCAAACGATCCACATTATCTGTGAAACCCGGGAGGGTTTTTTGTCTTAATGACTCCTCCGTGTGCTAAAAGGCCCCCGCACAGATATGCCCGCTGGTTTGCGGGCAGGACAAAACCCCTATGGGGGAAAGAGCCAGTTTGGGGGCCTTTTCGCCATTTTGGGAAACCCCCCAAAGTCCGGAACACTTTCAAAAACATCGGTGTTGTAAGCAGATAGCCCGTGAAACCATGATCTTAAGCTGATCCTGTGTTTTGGGATGGTCCCCTGTTTTTGTAGCTTTGGTGAGGGGAAAAACAAAGATTGCCAGAGGCCCACCCATTTGCTTCTGCCCCCTTTTGCCTGCTGCCCCGGGCAGGGCCATTTGGGCACTCAACTGCTGTCACTTCGCTGATGTTTTTTCCCAAACCGGGGGACTTTTGGGGGAACTTTGAACGGGGAACCAACAATTCCCCTTTTTGATCAATCAAAGGTCCCTTTTTCCCTTGCATTTTAACTCTCAATTTGGGGGGTTTGAAAGGAAAGGCTGTTTTTTGTTTTGTACCGGAGTTTCAGGGGGGGGGCCACCCAGTAACGTTTTTTCATTTTGATGGCCTTAAATGCGGGGAACCTGTTTGGGGGGAAAAGGACCCTTTCCAAGCACTCTTTGAGAGATGGACCCTTTGTTTTCCCAGCCTCTGGGCCCGGGGGGCCACTAGAAAAACTGATCTTCCCCACCCTTCCTCCTCCGCCTCAAATTCCCCCAAACCTCTTTCCAAGGCGGGGACTTGGTAACATCGGTGCAAAATACCTCCTCCTCCTCCTCCCCCCCCGTTTCCCCCGGGCACACTTCAACCGCCCTGACCCTGAAAAGATGCACCCGGGAAGCGATGCGCCCCCCTTCCCTACTCGGGAACCCCGAACCCCTGCCTAATGAAGACCGATAAATTGTGAAACTGTCGGGCCTTGTGGATTTGACGGAGAAAAGGCTCCGTGTCCGAACTGTGTCCGCTCCCCCCCCGTCGCGGCGGGACCTGTTTTTTCAAAAGTGTCCAACGACCCGGTCCAAAAACAAAAAATCACCAAAATTTCTCATCGACAAGGGCATTGCCGCACTGACCATTTTGGTGGCTTCTTTCCAAAACTGGCAAGGAGGGGTGCAAAACCCTTTTTTCACCTCCCTCCACTCTGGGTGTGTCAAAAACCCCGAGGTCCGTAAACCGGGGCTTGTCAGGCCATGTGTCACTTTTTGTACCCGTTAAAAGGCATTGCGCTGCTTTCCACAAAGCTGGAGCATGTGGAGGGTGGAATTTCCCCGTGTTGCCAAAGCAACAATGAGAAAGGTTGAACCCGGGGGGCCGAGCGACGCTTTCAACGCAGCCAGGGGAACAAGCCGGGTGCGAACCGGGGGGGAAGTTCGAACTCAGAAACCCCGAGCCTTCCTTTAGCAGGCATCCAGACCCGGGTAGCTCCTTTTTGAAATTTCTTTTACGACAAGGTTCAAAACATGTGCCAGGCAAGGGAAAGTGCCCAGCCCCCTTTAAAGGGGGGCCAGCGATTTTCCCCCCGTTAACGCACAACCCCCCCTTTCCCCGGAAAAAGTTTTTTGTCAAACCCCCCCAGGGCCCGCGCTTTGGTTCCCCGTTCTTTGAGCCGTCCACAGCTCCTGACCTATGTTGGACGGCTCCAAGGAAAATTAATTTCAACACGGCCTGGTGGGCCTTGGGGACATGATTTCCCCCCCAGAGGAAAAATTTGGGGGGAAAGAGCCCTGCCCATCCCTGCGGGGTTTTGAAAAAGCGAGCCCGACCTGAAGCCAACCCCTCACCCCCAAAACCCTCCACCCCCGCTCAAACCCCTGAGCTGTCACAGAGATATAAGGGGGCCTTTTCCGGGATTTCTAGTCCATGTGTGGGTGGTGAAAATGGACTTTTTCCCCGGGCAAAAAAAAAGATGCAACAAAACCTTTAAAATTTTTGGGTTTACAAAGGGGTGCCCCGGCAGGGACGGGTTTTCCCCGGCAAAGAAATGCCTTTTGGCATCTGGTATTGGGGGGGGCGAGGGCCATTACGTGGCGGAACCCATCGTGCCACCAGAAAGGAAAGGCACATTTTCCCAAAGGGCCAAAAAACCCGGGAATGCCGCATTCAGGCTTTTGGCTTTTGGGGGGTTTGGTTAAAGGGTTTTTTTCGCTCCCAAACCTGGAAGAAAAAAAGGCTGGGGCTAGACTGGGCCCCTGTAAAGGCGTTTCAGGTCCCTCAAAAATTGGGGGAAGGAGAAGGGGGAAAGGGTTGGGGCCCCTGGTGGGGCTGGTGGGACCCAAATCGGGGCAAAGGTGGACTGAAGCGGAGCTTATTTCCCGGGTTTAAAGACCTGAGAACATTGGGGATGAGGGAAAGCTTTTGGGGGTTGGGGGGAGGAGGAGGGGGAGGAGGGGAGGGCAAAGGGGGTGACATTGGGTGGGGGGCCCCCGGGGTCCCCTCGGGGCCCTTTTTTGGGGCCAAGTGTTCCCTCCAATTTTAACCATGCATTCGCTGGGATGTGCTAGACCTTTTTGGGGTGGTTAACCACTTAAGGTTCTTGGCCCCAAATTAAGGGGTTACGGCAAAGGGGATATGACAAACGGTGGGTTTAATCAGAGGCTTTTCCAAAGAAGGCTCAGGGTTGAGAGGGCCTGGACCTTTTTTACGGCGATAAGCGGGACGGGGGTTTTCGGCCGACCGTGGCGGCGGAATCATTCAGCGACTTCTTTGGGGGACCGCCCTCCCCTTTTTGTGGGGGGAAACCCCCTATTGACCTACCCCCTCCCCCTTTCCCCTCGTCCACTTATGAAGCGCTCGCAAGCAAATTCCCGTGGAAAAAACCAGGATGGGTCCGCAATGTCTCATCATCATCATCATCATCAACACAGGTGACTTTGGGCATCCTGACTTTTGCATCCAAAACTGCGGGCTAAAAAGCAAGGGGACTGCAAGGCTTGCCCGGGCCGCCCCGGGATTTTTTTTCCGTTGACCGGGTTCCCCTTCCCCCTCCCGAGGCATCAAATAACTGGGCGTCAGAGCAGACTAAATCATCCTCTTGATCTTTTAAAAATTCCCTTTCTGACCCCCAACCCCCCATTTTGTCATCAAAGAGGTCTTTTAGACAAAGGATTTTCCACAGTGGGGGGTAAAACGAGTTTAAATTTTGGGCTGCTTCATGTTTGGGCGGGTGCTGATGATGCTGATTTACAAAATTTGTGGGCCGGACTGCGAGGGAAAGAGGAAAGGGAAGAAATGCAGATGCCAAGGTTGCATTAACCCCCTGAAGGGCAAAATTTGGGGACGATGTTTTGTTACTTAGATTTAAAAGGGCCCGACCCAGCGATGACAGGCCCGGGCGGGCCGCAAAATGACGGGTCCCTGGCATGCGTTTGTCGCCAGCAAATGGGAAGGGGCATTTTTTCTTTTTCCCCTTTCCTCTACCCCCATGTGCTACCCCCCCCCTTTGCTCGCTTACCACCTGCAATTCGCTTCCCGTTCAAAAATATAAAAATTTGAGAAGGGGGGGAATAGTTTTTTTAAAATCTCTTAATTTAAAAAAACGGGGGAAACACAGCTATTTTTCAAAACCCTCTAATCAAAAAAAAAAATTGCTGGATTTAAATTTTCTGCAAAGTTTTTTCCCCATCAACAAATTTTGGACTGGCAAAAGTCCAAAAAACACTTTTCTGTTATGTTTTTTGGTTTTTAAAGAAAAGTAATTTTTTTTTCACCTTTCAATTCACCTGTGGTGAATAAAATTGCTGTTTAAAAAATTTAAAAGTAAAAATGCTGCGTCAAAAGAACAGTGCGGGGGGCGCAAAAAAAAAAAAAAACAAAAAGTAACAGTTTTTGTTTTATAAAAATTTAAACGGTAAATTTTTTCACCTTTTAATTCACCTGTGGGGAATATAGAATTGCTTTTTTTAAGATTTTCGTAGATGCTGCGTCCCAAAGGGAAAAATGCTGGGGATTTCAAAAGGTCAAAAAACACGTAACTGTTTTTTTGATAAATAAACGGTATTTTTTTTAAACCCTTTTAATTCCCCCGTTGGGAATAAAGAAAATTTCTGGTTTTTTTAAAATTTTTCTTTGATCGCGTCAATAACAGTGCTGGGTTTCGCAAAAGTCAAAAAAACACCTAACTTTATGTTTTTATATAATAAAAAGGTTTTTTTTTTTGCACCTTTTTAATTCACCTTGTGAATATAGAATTTCGTTTTAAGAATTTAAAGAATTCGCGCAAAGAACAGTGCGGGTGCGCAAAAACCCAAAAAAAATGTAACTGTTATTTTTTATATAATTAAACCCTAAATTTTTGGGACCTTTCAATTCACCTGTGGGGGAATATAGAATTCTGTTTTTTAAAATTTTCGTTTTGTGCTGCGTCAAAAGAAAATTTCTGGTGCGCAAAAATCCAAAAAAAAAACGTAAATGTTTTGTTTTGAAATAAAACGGTATTTTTTGGGGACCTTTCAATTCACCTTTTTGGGAATATTGAATTGCGTTTTAAGTTTACGTAGATCTGCTCAATGAACAGGCGGGGCGCAAAAATCAAAAAAAACTTTCCGTATTTTTCCCCAAAGATCAAAAAGGGGATTTTTGGCAAAAAAAACTCCTTTTCTGACTACAAGATTGCTGGATTGTAAATTTTAAATGCAAGGGGGATATATCAAAATCAACATTTTTAATGGGTTTAAAAAAAAACAAACCCATCTGAAAAGGGATACTGATAATAAAAATGGAGTTTTTTCACTAAACAAAGAGACCCGCAGTTACTAAAATGAAAGTTTTTTCCAATATAATTCAGGGTGCCCAAAACCAGGGAAAAATTTCAATAGCAAAATGTTAATAAAAAAGTATTTCCCCTACAATTTCTACACAAAATCTTTGGGGAACTTTTTCCAGTTTTCTTTATAGATAGAGGGTTTTCTGTGTTTTTCCCCCCCGGGCCCCTCTTCCCCCCCCCCCCCCCCCCCGTTCCCCCCCCGCCGGGGAAAATTTTCAGCGGGAAATGCTGCTTTTAAAAAAACCCAGCTAACTAAATAAAACTTCAAATTTTCTAATCCCAACTAAATTGGGAAGGGGTCACAGCTAATAGTAAAATGTTTCTCTGTGGGAGAAATAGACTAATTTCGCTTGGGTTTTTTGGGCCCCAGGCAGAGCGCAAAGGCCTATCCCAAAGAGACCGAGAGGCCCCTGAGGCTGAAAAAAGTAAACGCTGTTTTTATGTAAAACCCAGTCATGTTTTTTTTTTTTTTTTTTTTTTTATGCCAATCGCAACCATACAAAACCCAGTTTAACGTCCGCCCCACACATCTCACCCCGCCTATTCTTTAATTTTCCCTTTGCTTTTCCGCCAAAATTTCAGAAGCGGCCCCAAAAGGCGCGATCTTAAAAAGATGATGCACAAAATTTTAAAACCCTTAAAATTTTCGCAAGATCGGGGAAATTTTTTGTCCCAAAAAACCTTGCCGATTTTAACGTTGTCGATAAAAATCGCTCAACACTAGTCACCACTGGTGAATTGAAAGGTGCAAAAAATACATTTAATTATCCGAATACATTTCAGATATGTGTTTTTTGACTTTGGCGCACTACAGCTTTGTTCATTGACGCAGCTTGCATGTAAATCTGAAAACAGCAATTTTATAGTCACCACAGGTGAATTGAAAGGTGCAAAAAATACCGTGTATTATACGAAAACATAACAGATACGTGTTTTTTGACTTTGGCGCACTACAGCTTTGTTCATTGACGCAGCTTGCACGTAAATCTTAAAACAGCAATTTTATAGTCACCACAGGTGAATTGAAAGGTGCAAAAAATACCGTGTATTATACGAAAACATAACAGATACGTGTTTTTTGACTTTGGCGCACTACAGCTTTGTTCATTGACGCAGCTTGCACGTAAATCTGAAAACAGCAATTTTATAGTCACCACAGGTGATTTGAAAGGTGCAAAAAATACCGTGTATTATACGAAAACATAACAGATACGTGTTTTTTTTGCACTTTTGCCCAGTCCAGATTTGTTGATAGAGACACCTTGCAGTTAAATTTGAATCCAGCAATTTTGTTTTGATTAGAGGGATTTGAGAATAGCTGTGATTTGCCGTCTTTTAATAAGAGACTTTCCAAAACTATTCCATACCTTCTCAAATTTTTATATTTCTGAACATGGAGCGAAATGCAGGTGGTAAGCGAGCAAAGAGGGGGGTAGCACATGGAGGTAGAGGTACGAGAGAAGGTGCTCCTTCCAGTGCTGGCGACAACACGCATGCCAGCGGATCGTCAGTTGCAGGACCGTCAGGCCTGTCATCGCTGGGTCAGGGCCCTGTGAATCTCAGTAACGAACAGCGTCGCCAATCTGTCCTTCAGTGGTTAATACAACCTGCATCCAGCAGTCTTACCTCCTCGTCCTCCCAGTCAAGGCCACAAATGTCGTCATCAGCATCATCAGCATCCGTCCAACATGAAGCAGCCCAAATGTCAACTCGTGTACCCACCACTGTGGATAATCCATTGTCTGAAGACCTCTTTGATGACAAAATGCGGTTGGGGTCAGAAGGCATGTTAAAAGATCAAGAAATTCAATTCTGATCCCTTGAGTGACAACCTCTGACATAATATGATAATAAGCATCATCTAGTATCAATTGCTCAAATATAAGACTGTAATAGACTGTAGAAAACAGGCTTTGCAGTGCAATATATGCAAAGTTTTAAGGGTGTTACACAGGGACCTTTTTCTATGGTTTTACAGTTGAAAACAAATAAAAAATATATTCTGTGACAAAAATAAAATTCACAAAAAATAAACAAAAAGCAATCTTCTATGTAAATTGAGGAAATGAATGAATTTAAAATTTCAATTTGTAATTAAATTTTTTTCTTATTATTTCCAAAATATCGATATTTCATAGAAGCTTACATTCTATCTTTTCTCCATCTGGTTCCTCTATACCTGAAATTCCACATTCTATTTTTCACGTTGACAGCACGCTGGCACCATACAAATAGCAAGTTGGCGCTTATTAATACAAAGCGACAGTTTTCACGTAAGGCAGAATTTTTATTTTTAATCGGGGTGCGTCAGCATTGCATCCTTGTCTACTGCATTCTAATTTTGGAGCACGCATGGGTATTATTCACAATATCGCCAATTAAAATAGATACCTGGTATCAGCATCTGTTCAATAATTTAATGTTGAGAAGATATTCTGCCAAGGCTGGTATTTTCAGCTATTATTAATAATACCACATGCATTCACTGGATGTTGTCATGGGTTGCGCTGACATCCATACCAGACTATAATAGTTTTTGACAAATCTAAAAATTCTCTCTAGGGTAGATAAGAAACTGCAAGAAGAGACAAAAATACAGTTTACAACAATTTGGAAAAAAATAACATTCCAATTCAAAAGTAGAATGATGTGTCTGGGGATTGTGCACTTAAGTTCCCAAGCCATCTTGTCAAAATTAGATGTTGAAGACATTTAGAAGCTTAATTTAGTTGGACAGTTTTGCAATGGTAGCAGCTGTGCCATGTATAAAACAATTCAAAAGCAATATCCATGTTGTGACATTAGATGGCATCTGAATTTATACTGAACACAGATCAATAGATTTAACACAGAAGCTAAACAAACACTGCTACTATGTTCCAAATGACCTCCACAAACTGGCTTGTAACCAAACGCTATTGCTTTTCACCTTCATTAATATAAATTCGTGCCACGACTCAAGCTATTACAAAGTGACATTTTGTAACTTACATCTTGTCTGAGTAAACTAAAAAAAATTTGGCCATACATTCTGGATTCTTTTCAAGAAGCTTCTAAGGGATACAAATATGGTTATGTCAGCTGTGTATACACAGTGTTATGACTAATACTTTTTGAAGTACATTATGACTTTTGTAATACATGGTCATTTTTAGTATTGATATTATTATTATTACTATTATTATTATTATTTAAATATAATTTATCTTTACACAATATTTACGGAGTTTTCACAAACTGAAATTCTCCTTTATTAATACAGCTATAAAGTCACATTGGTATGACCACTTCCTACTTTCAACATCAGCATTGTGTAGCTAATGAAGGAAGTCACGTGTGGTGAGCTGGCTTCTTTGATATATAAGGTGTGTGATAGGCTGTCTGCACATATATCTGTCTGTGCTGTCATGGATAAAATTGGCAATTTATCAGAGTTGCAAAAAGGGATGATTATTGGCTTTTGGGCTAAGGGTGGGAGTATTTCTGAAGCTCTGCAGTTTGTGATCTCTTCTCGTGCTGCAGTGGTGAAAATGTATTGAGTGGACAAATGGTACCATTGTGAATAAATGACATGGAAATTGTGGAGCACCACATGCCATTGACGTAAGAGGAGAACATCAGTGATAAGTTTGCACAAGGACGGACCAACATGATACACGGGAGCAGTACATCACCAAAATTAAACAGGGATTACCAAATGTTTGTCTAAAACAACAGTTCAATGGACCCTAGTGTATATGGCACTCTGGAGTAGATGAATGGTCACTGCACCTTTCCTAATAAAGTTGCATCAGCAAAATAGGCTTTCATTTTCATGGCAGCATTGGAATTGAACCTCCACTAAAGGGCAAAGGGTTGCCTTCTCCAATGAGTCATGTTTTTTTCTTCATCAAACAGACAGATGTTAGTTTGTTAGGCAAGAAATCTAAGAAAACAAACATACTACAACGATTGCTGGAAAAACACAAGCTGGTGTTGGCAGCAGAATGGTGTGATGAATGTTTTTTGGCATTTTCTAGGCCCACTCATCTATGTGGAAGGAACTCTCAGCCAATTTAGGCATGAATCCATCCCTGTAGATCATGTTTACTCACAGATGCTGATTGTTTTTCCTGGGTAGGATGGGATCTTATAGAAAGACAGTGTCATATGTCTGGCATTGGTTTGAAGAGTCCGATTAAGACTTCCAAAGATTCCCCTGGTCTCCTAACTCCCCAGACTTGAACCCAATTGAGCATCTGAGAGACCATTTCAATTAGGTTTACTTTATGAATCTTCCCCCACACAGCTGTGAGAGGCAGTCAACATAGCTCCAGATACTACTTCTAGCCCGTGTAGCTGCTGGCCTTTATAATGTGACTCAACTGTATATATTTGAGAAACAAGCCAGCTCTATATTGAAAAGATCTGGAACACAGCTATTCACATTATGCTTTTGTTTTATAGCTCAACCACTTTATATATCTTAAGTTATAGAATGTGCAATATGTAGGTCATGTAATGCATATACTTTGAGTCAATGGAACCTGAAAGTATGGAGCAGAAATTTTTGTTCTGCATTCATGTTATGCCCATTTAGTGATCTACAGGTGTATCTGCAATGGGCAAGACAATATGAAATAATAGATTAAAAACATCAAAGACCTAAGAGAAATATATGTATAACAATGGGAAAAATGCATGATTGCAATGCTAGTGAAATAAAGTAATATCACTTGTGTTGCTTTTAGTTATTCACTGTAGTTGTAAGAAGGCCTACCTATGCGATAATGAATCCACTGATTACGTATGGAGTTAGCATCTGATTATTCCAAGGAGTGGAGACTGAGGAGGCCATGGTCCTCACTCTTGAACTCCTCTACAAGGATTTGGTCTTGGGTAGGGGAAATCTCCAGATCACTGCCATTCTTTGTAGTCTCCAATAACAACAACTGACACTCTTAGATTCAGTAAAGAAGGATCAGGCAATAGATATGGTCAGACAGGCAACAGGGCAGGTGGAGTACGGTAATCATGCTATGTAGACCGTAAATTGAGGCAGGCAGAATATGGTCATCATGGTATTCAGGCAAGAGGTCAGGGCAGGTATGCTACAAAAAGAGTAGTCAAGAATCAAATTAAAGTTGTCAATGCAGACAGACTTGTCTTCTCAATTACTGTGAATTTTTTGGATCACATTTGTAGGCCTATTTCTGAATTTTTTTTCAGTGTGTTTTTTTAAGTAAAAAAACATTTGTTTCAAGAATTTTGTATTGCATTTTTGGAAGCATTTTTGGATTTTTTTTTTCTTTTTTCTACACTTGTAATGTATTTTTGTGGCATTTTTCATTCCGTATAGAGAAGTCTATGAGAAAACAAGAATACAAAAAATAAGCTAAAAAAACCTTTGTTGTATACCTTACATTTAAATATTGACTTTCATTTATTATGATTCCTGTATTTCTATTCAAAAAGATTCAAACAAAAATCAGACCCAGTTTATAATGGACATCACTGCCACCTGCCGAATCCCTTTGTAGTTGGATTTATGCTGCGGTGTCCACCATTTTTATGGAAAAATAGCGCAGCATGCTGCACTTTTTTCCCGCTTTTTTCGACAGACGCAAGTGTTAATCAGGTCTTTAAGAGGTTGTAAAGATCACACAACCTTTATTTTCACTTGAAACCCTTTTGATGATCAACTGAGAAACCTGCATTGTATTTTATAACCAACTGTGTGCTATATCGACCAGCTAAGTTAGCAAGAGCCCTTCTGTGACATCCATATGCCTAATACGTAACATGAAAAGTGGTTACCCCCTGTATTAATAAAATATATGGTTACCCCATCTATTAATGAAATATGCGGTTACCCCCTGTACTTATGAAATATGTCTGATTCAGTAATAAAGCACTGTTAAATTAATAAAATGTATATGTGACCTTCCAACATAAATGACTGTGGGGTAGAAAGTTGTTCACTTTAATTGGTGATGAACTTAGTCACACAGCTCTTATCTATACACCAACACATTATGCAAGTGTCATAGTTTTCATCTGAAAACAAGCCAAATAAAAATGGCCAATTTTCAGTGGGAAAACAACATTGTATTGTTATCATGAAAACACAGAAATAATAGAGGTCGAAGGCCATTTTACATTTCTAGTTTTCTATTGCACAGTTGTCGTGTGCACCACATAGTCTTTCATTAGAGCAGAAATAACCTTGTGACATTGACAAACTAAGATATTATTATTGAAGATGTTAACCTTGATAAACTACAACAGGCAATGTTACTGTAAAATTTCATAATCATTCTTCTGGAAAAATTAGCACCTTGGACACTGACGGGCTGACAGAGGAATCCTTGTTTCTTGTCTAGATACTTATTGACTGCAGCATTTAAAGAGAACCTGTCACATAGTTTTTGCCCCCCTTGCTGAGACGAACAAGGTATGTCAGCCCTTTTTTTC